>PVKB01005899.1:0-80914 GCA_004027205.1 Ctenodactylus gundi
AGACTCCTTGAGAGCATCTAAGCATGTTCTGGAGAAAAATCTTCTCTCCTTCAGCCATAGGGCTGAGGTGGCTGAAAATCAAGTCCATGTGCTCATAATCAGATTGGCTGAACTACAGCGCCAGGTCAATTCACAGCCTAGAAGGATGTCTGAATTTAAAGTGAGGGTGCTGATTGGGAAAGAGTGGGGCCCCACCAATTGGGATGGAAATGTGTGGGAAGAGCGGGGAGAGAGTGAGGAAGTCATAGAACCTGAAGAGGTTATTTTACCAGAAGAAGAAATTCCCCCACCCGCAGTAACCCCACCTTCAGCAGCAGAGGCTTCCCCACCCCTTAATGAGGAAACTGATCCTGTGTTGCCTATGGAGACAGTCAGGAAGCTCCCTGATAGGACGACTGGGACTAGGACTGGGACTTGAACTGGTCTCAACTAGTGTCAACTTGCATGCCTGTGTGTGATGTGGTGAGAAGCTGCCTCTGCCATGTACTTCAATTGCTGCCAGCTGCCCCCGAATGGACTGTGACCTTCTGAAGCTGTGAGCTAAAATAAACCTTTCCTCCCCTAAATTTGTGGGTGTCAGGTATTTAGTCACAGCAATGAAAAAGTAACTAAGACAGTTGGTTAACAATTTTAAGACTCAGAAGCTAAGCTTGCTGGGAGAGATCTGATGAACTCCCCAGAGCTTCTGGTAGTGGGAATGTTGGTCTTTTCCAATCTACTTTCCTTTTCTGATTCTCTTTCTGTCTGTGGTTGGGACACCTGTATTTTCCCAGCTCTTAGGAGTGATGGTGCATGGGCACGTGGCTTCATCAGTCCTCCACAGATGTTGACAGATGCAGATCAGTTTTTAGAAAACTCCTGTAAGTCCCCACTTCCTTATCTTGCTCACTTTTGTTTTTCTCCTAAGAGAAATGGCTCTATAAATGAGTTTCTTTTTAACAGGCAGGATGTTGCATTTCTGCCAGTGTCTTAAGCACCGTGAGCCAGTGATGCACTGCCAGGGTCCATACACTGCTAGTTCTCAAACCAGCTCACTGAACTGTGCCTGGGGACATAGGGACCGCCACTTGCCCTGTTATGGTTTGATTTGGAGTGTTCCCTCTGAAGCCTCAAGTATTTGGATGTTGTGCGTTACCTTTTGATTCTGTGTGCTGTTAAAAGGTGGAGCATGATTGTGAGGGGTTGGATTATAGGTATGTGGTAGAAAACTGGTATGTGATAGATTATAGGCATGTGGTAGATTAGGGACATGTGTGTAGATTATGATTATGTGGAGCATTAAGGGGTGTGGACTGGGCAGAAGCAGAATACTGAGGCTGGCCTGGGAGGGGTGGGTCACTGGGACCTGATGTGAAAGGGTATACCTGAGGCCTGCTCCTTTTCTCTCCTGTCGGCCTCCATCTGCCATGCTGTGAGCAGCTAGCCTTCACATGTGCTTCCACCACTACCAGCTGCCCATGAATGAACTTTGACCTCTGAAACTGCAAGTTAAAATAGATCCTTCCTTCTTTAAGTTGTAGACATTGGGTATTCTGTCTGAACAATGAAAAAGTAACTAAAACATGCTCTATGTCCCTGTATACTGCTCAAGGCTCTTGTTCCAGTAAAAGTTTTGGCTTAGTGATTGTAAAGTGGAGTGCTTGGGTGTGGGCAAGAAGCAGGCAAGGCTTCCTTCCCTCAGAGGTGATTTTCTCAGATGTTTTTCTTACTTGTAGTTTTGAGAGGTAAGAATCTGACCTGTTTCTGAGTTGCTCACCCCCTCTCCATCGTGTTGGGTTGGATACTCAAGTCCATTGTGCATTCCTTGCCAGGTAAGAGGAGCCAAGAGATAAGCTGTAGCCAAAAATCAAGGTGCAAGCCACTGGCGAAGTGCCATGAGGGAAATCTGCAGCTAGGATTTGGCCGTAGGCCCTGCCACTGGCCAGGGTGAAAGCAAGCCTGCCACCTGCTCTGCACACCTTTCTTACGTAAGTTGATTTATAGTAGCAAAGGGAACATCTCAATTCAGAGGAGACTGACACACAACACAATCTGCTTAGTTTTATAGTAACTTAAACATGGTTCTGAGTTCATTAATTTCAATGTCATAGCCACAGCACTCACATAACCACGAAGGACCTTTAAAGAGCAGGTTCAGAAGCTGGTGTGTGAAGCAGGTGACTCTGGATGGATTTGTCTGCACCAGCCATTGTAAAACTCAGTGGCTCCCACAGCTTCCTTCCCCATAGAGGCGAGTCCTTAGGCCACCTCTTCTGCTTTCTTTCTTAGTTTTTCCTAATGTTATGGGGGATTGAACCAAGAACCTTCACACTGAACAGTGTTCCCAAACCCTTTTTTCCTTTTAACAATAATTTCATTGTGGCAAAAAAGTTCACATGATAGAAAATTTAACATTTTTGGGTAAATACATGAATTTCAAATTCTGTAACACATTAGAACCACGGAGGTTGGGGAGTCAGTGAATATCTATGTCCACCCTTTCTTCAGAGGTTCGCCCTTTCTCTATCTGATCATTACCTCTTTTTCTACCCTGTCATTCATGCTGGGGCCCTTCTATGTCATTATTTTTGTGCATTTCATGAGAAGGACGCCCAACTATAGTCAATATTTTATGCTTGGTCCATTTCACTGAGCATTATTGACTCTAGGTGGCCCCATTTTCGTTCAAACACTTCATATCTGTCTTTCTTTGTTGCTGCATAGTATAGGTATCTTCTTAAACCATTCCTGTATGGATGGGCCGGTAGGTAGTTTCCAGGATTTGGCTATTATGAATTGTGCTGCTATAAACATAAATAGGGATGTGTCTTTTTGGTATGTTGACTTTATTTCTTTTCAGAATATGCCCAGAAGAGCAGTAGTTGGATCAAATGAAATTTCTATTCTCAGTTTTCTAAGCAGCCTCCAGGCTGCTTTCCGTGATGGTTGTACCAGCTTGTGTTCCTATCTGCAGTGGAGTAGACTTCCTTTTATTTTCAGACACTCGCCAGCAGTTGTTTTTGAGCCATTCTCACTGGAGTGAGGTGAAACCTCAGTGTTGTTTTTATTTGCTTTTCTCTGATGACCGATGATGAAGAGCACTTTTCATGTGCTTGTTGGCTGTTTGTACAGATAAGTTATTTTTATCTCAGCTGTCCTCTTCTTGGTGGATCATTCGCTTTAGGGGGTTTTATGTTTTTCAGTTTCTTGTATATTCTAGATATAATCCTTTTTCTGAAGTTCTTCTGGAGAATATCTTTTTCCACTCTGAGGGTTGTCTCTTCACCTTGCTGATTGTTTCTTTTGCTGTACAAAAGCTTTTTAATTTAATGCACTCCCATTTGTTGATTCTTGCTTAGATTTTTTGTATAGTTGGTTTTCTGTACAGAAAATCCTTTCCTCACCCTCTGTCTACTAGGGTTCTGACGATTTTGTCTTCCAGTAAGGTCAGTGTTTCTGTTTTGATGTCCAGTTCTTAGATCTATTTTGATCTGATTTTAGTGCATGGAAAGAGATATGGGTCTAGTTTCATTCTCCTGCATGTTGACATCCAGTTTTCCCAGCACCATTTGTTGAAGATGCTGTCTTTTCTCCAGTGGACTATTTTGACCCCTTTGTCAAAGATCAATTGACTAAGGGTGTTTGGGTTTGTTTCAGTATCCTCAATTCTGTTTCACTGGTCTTCTTGTCTGTTATTATACCAGTAGCAGGTAGACTTAATCACTGTTGCTTTGTAGTATTTTTTGAAGTCTGGGGTTGTGATTCCTCCAGCTTTGCCCTTGATAATCATAATTGCTTTAGGGATTTTGGGTCTTTATTTGTTCCATATAAATTTAAGGTTGTTTTTCTAGCTCTATGAAAATAGTTGGTGTTTTGATTGGTATGCATTGAATCTATATAGTAACTTTGGGAATATGGCCATTTTGACAATAATAGTTCTTCCCATCCAGGAACAAGGAATGTCTTTCCATTTTCTAAAGTCCTCTTCAGTTTCTTTCTTTAGGGTTTTGTAGTTTTCTTTGTATAAGTCTTTCACCTCTTACGTGAGGTTTATTCCTAAGTATTTTATTTTATTTTTGTTGCTATTACGAAGGGGGTTGTTTTCTTGATTTCTTTCTCTTTGGATTCCTTATTGGTGTATAGGAATGCTATTGATTTATGGGTATTGGTTTTTTATAACCTGTTATTTGAATAAATTTATTTATTAGTTCTAAGAGCCTTTGGGTAGAATTTTCAGGGTCTTCTATGTAAATAGGGATACTTTAACTTCTTCTCTTCTGATGCATATTTCTTTTATTGCTTGCTCTTGCCTAATGGATCTTGCCAAAATTTCAAGCACTATGTTGGATAGTAGAGGTGACAGTGGGCATCCTTGTTTTGTTCCTGAATTTGGTGTGATGGCTTTCAATTTTCTCCATTGGCTGAGGGGTTGTTGTGAATAGCTTGGCTTATGTTGAGGTAGGATCTCTCTATTTCTGTTTTCTTCAGAGTATCATAAATGGGTGTTGGATTTTGTGGACACATTTCTGCATCTATTGAGAGAATCATATGATTTTTATTTATGCATCTGTTAGTGTGATGTAATGCATTTGTTGATTTGCATATGTTGAACCATCTCTGCATCTTTGGTATGAAGCACACTTGGTTATAGTGTATAATCTTCTTTATGATTTGTTGCATTCTGTTGGCAAGGATTTTATTGAGTGTTTTTGCATCAATATTTATTAGGGATATTGGCCTGTAGTTTTCTTATTTTTTGTTGGATCTCTGTCTAGTTTTTGAATTAGAGTTATACTTGCTTTGAGAAATGATTTGGGCAATTTTTCTTCTTTTGCAATTTCTTGAAAAAGTTCGGTGAGCATTGGTATCAAACCTTCCCTAAATTTTTTATAGAATTCTGCTGGGAGTCCATTAGGTCCTGGGCTCTTCTTGGTTGGAAGTGTTTTTATTACTCACTTGATTTCATAGGTGAATATTGGCCTGTCAGATGTTTAATTTCTTCTGCATTCAGCTTTGGTGGTTTATATATGTATAGAGACTCATTTTTTTTTTTTTTTTAGATTTTTCAATTCATTGGAGTATAAATTTTCAAAGTAACTTCTTGTTATCCTTTGGGTTCCTTGTTATCTGTTGTAATTTCACCTTTTTCACTCCTGATTGTATTGATGTAGGTTTTCTCTTTCCTTTTTTTTTTTTTAAATGAGTTTAGCTTTGAGTTCCCAGCTTATGCAAGGTATCTGGGGAGACAGAGTCACAAAGAATGGGACCTACACCGTCCAGCTGCAGGCAACTTCATTTCTTTCCCAGCCCTTTGTATGCTTAATGGGAACAAAGAAAGATCATGCAAAGTTCAAGAAAAAAAAAACACTGGATCTGAGGGTCATACAACTTCGGTGAGGGCAGGAATGTAGGGCATAAAAGATCATAAAAGATATAATATGGGCAAAGAATTTAGGGAGGTTAGTTCAGGGAGGTAGTTATGTCTATAACGAATTCTATACCTGAACTAGAGAGTAACCAGGCTCCATCAAATATGACCCTGTCACAGCACAATTGATTAATGTACAGCTATTAGCCACTAGCACAGCCATTAGCACAACCAAGACTGTTTGTTTTATATCAGTTTATAAAAGGAGAGTGCAGAAATCAGGTGGGAGACCTTACCAGATTTCAGAGAAAGGAGGGCAAAGCCTTTTGCCCTGCTTCTTGGAGCCTCCAACAGACAAGCCCCAGCGCATCCTTTCTCCTATTCAGGCTCTTGAGCCATTTCCAACATTTAGCAAGGGACTTATCAACCTTGTTTACCTTTTCAAAAAATCAACTTTTTCTATACTAGTAATGAACTTATTGAGCAAGTACTCAGAAAAATAATCCCATTCTCAATAGCTCAGCAAAATAATAAATACCTAGGTGTATACCTAACCAAGGAAGTGAAGGACCTATATAAAGAAAACTACATTACATTGAAGAAAGAAGTTATAGGAGAAACTAGAAAATGGAAAGGTATCCCCTGCTCTTGGATAGGCAAAATAAATATAGTCAAAATGACTATACTACCTAAAATGATATACAGATTCAATGCAATTCCTATCAAAGTACCTACAAGTTTCTTCAAAAAACTTGAAACAACAAATCTTAAATTCATATGAAGCCAAAAGAGAGCAAGAATAGCCAAAGCAATTCCGAGCAACAAGACCAAAGCAGGAGGCATTACAGTTCCAGACATCAGGCTATACTATAAAGTGCTAGTTGTAAAAACAATTTGGTACTGGCACAAAAATAGACAGTCAGACCAGTGGAACAGAACTGAAGATGCAGAGACAAACCTAAATATCCTCAATTACTGAATCTTCGACAAAGGGCTCAAATGCATACAATGGATAAAGGACAGCTGGTTCAACAAATGGTGCTGGGAAAACTGGACATCCACATATAGAAGAATGAATCTAGCCACACACCTATCACCATGCACCAAAATCAAATCAAAGTGGATCAAAGACCTAGACATTAAAAACGAAACACTAAACCTTCTAGAAGACAAATTAGGCAAATTCCTAAAAGACATAGGGGTAGGCAAAGACTTTTTTGAAAAGACAACAAGAACAAAAGAAATTATCCCCATTATCAACAAATGGGATCTTGTCAAATTAAAAAGTTTCTGTACAGCAAAGGAAACTATTAACATTGTAAAAAGAGAACCAACAGACTGGGAAAAATATTCACCACCAACATCTCAGATAAGAAGCTTGTAACTAGAATATACAACGAGCTGAAGAAAAGTAAGCCTACCAAAATAAAGGATCCTATTGAAAAGTGGGCAAATGAAATGAAGAGACAGTTCACTCATGAAGAAATGAAAAAGGCCAATAGATACATGAAATAGATGTTCAACATCTCTAGCCATAAGAGAAATGCAAATCATTTCTCTCATATATGCCATCTCACCCCAGTGAGAATGGCCTATATCAACAAGTCAAATAGTAATCAGTGCTGGCGTGGCTGTGGGGAGAAAGGACCCCTCCTGCACTGCTGGTGGAAATGTAAATTTGTACAACCCTTCTGGAAAGCAGTATGGAGAGCTCTCAAAAGACTAGAAATCAATGTCCCCTTCGATGCAGCGACACCCCTCCTGGGAATATATCCAAAAGAGGCCAAAACAACACACAACAGAGATATTTGTATACCCATGTTCATAGCAGCACAGCTAACAATAGCTAAAATATGGAAGTCACCAAAATACGCATCAACAGACCAGTGGATACACAAACTGTGACATTTATACACAATGGAATACTATGCATCAATAAAGTCCAACAGTGTGGAGACTTTTGCAGGCAAATGGAAGAAACTTGAGATCATTGTGCTTAGTGAAGTGAGTCAGAAGCAGAAGGTGAAACATCGAATGGTCTCTCTGATAAGAGAGTCCCAGAGCACAAGTCCTATGGAACTTAAAACGAAAAACAAAGTGAAACAGGGGGTAGGGAGGGCAGGGTAAAGGGAGGGACAAAAGGAGAGTGGGAAAGCCCTTGTCACCTTGACAAGATACATTATGTGCATAAAAGGTTCAACTCCATTGTAAACCTTAAATTTTGCATGTATACATATTAATAAAATGGGGAAAAACATCTTTTTGTTTCTTTTTTTGTATTTTTTGAGTTTCTATTTCATTAATTCATGCTTTGATCTTTACAATTTCTTTCCTTTTGTTAGCTTTGGGGTAAGCCTGTTCTTTTTCTAGGGCTCTGAGTTTTGAAGTTAGATTATTATTTATTTAGGCTTGTTCAGCTCTTTTTATGTATGCATTTATGGAAATGAATTTTCCTCTTTTTTTTCTTCTCCCCCCCCCCATTTTACTGATATGTATAAGTGCAATACATAAAGTCTACGTTGATCTTGAGTATTTTGTGCATACACACACTCATACACACACACACACAGATATCATGGTGAAATCACAAATCCTTCTCCTCTCCCTTTTCGACCATGCCTCTTCCCCCCCTCCCCTCCAGTTCCCATCATTCCCCTCAAAATAAGGTCTATGAAATAATTGTGATCTGGGTTTCTGATATCAAGGAAACCATTCAATATTTCACCTTCTGCTTCTAATTCACTTCACCAAGCAGGATGGTCTCAAGTCATATCCATTTACCTAACTATCCAAACTATCTGTCTTTATAGATGCATAGTATTCCATTGTGTATAAATACCACAGTTTGTGTATCCATTGGTCTGTTGATGGGTATTTTGGTGACTTCCATATTTTAGCTATTGTTAGTTGTGATGCTATGAGCATGGGTATACAAATATCTTTGTTGTGTGTTGTTTTGGCCTCTTTTGGATATATTCCCAGGAGGGGTGTCGCTGCATCGAAGGGGACATTGATTTCTAGTCTTTTGAGAGCTCTCCATACTGCTTTCCAAAGTGGTTGTACGAATTTACATTTCCACCAGCAGTGCAAGAGGGTTCCTTTCTCCCCACAGCCTTGCCAGCACTGATTACTATTTGACTTGTTGATACAGGCTATTCTCTCAGGAGTGACATGGTACCTTAGCATTGTTTTGACTTGTGTCTCTCTTGTGGCTTGAGATACTGAGCATCTTTTCATGTATCTATTGGCCCTTTTTACTTCTTCATGAGTGAACTGCCTCTTCATTTCATTTGCCCACTTTTCAATAGGATCCTTTATTTTGGTTGGCTTACTTTTCTTCAGCTCCCTGTATATCCTAGTTATGAGCTTCCTATCTGAGATGTTAGTGGTGAATATTTTTTCCCACTCTGTTGGTTCTCTTTCTACAGTGTTGATAGATAGTTTCCTTTGCTGTGCAGAAGCTTTTTAATTTGACAAGATCCCATTTGGTAATCATGGGGATAATTTCTTTTGCTCTTAGTGTCTTATGAAGGAAGTCTTTGCCTACCCTTATGTCTTTTAAATATTTGCCTAATTTGTCTTCTAGGAGGTTCAGCATTTCACTTTTAATGTCTAGGTCCTTGATCCACTTTCCCCCCCATTTTATTGATATGTATACGTGTAAAATTTAAGGTTTCCAATAGAGTTGAGCCTTTTATGTACATATGTATCTTGTCAAGGTGACAAGGGCTTTCCCACTCTCCTTTGATTTGATTTTGGTGCATGGTGATAGGTGTGTGACCAGATTCATTCTTCTGTATGTGGATGAGCAGTTTTCCCTGCAGCATTTGTTGAACAGCTGCTTTTTCCAGTGCTTTCGGCTCCTTTACTGAAGATTAAGTATTGGAAGGTTTCTTGCCTGATTGCTACACCAAATGTTTCAAGAACTATGTTGAATAAGAGTAATGAGAGTGGACAATCTTGTCACGACCCTGATTTAAGGAAAAATGCTTTCAATTTTTCCCCATTTGTTATCCTTTTGCAGTAGGTTCCACATATATGGCTTCTATGAGTTTGAGATAAGGCTCTTTTACATCTATTTTTCTCAGAGTTTTATCATGAAAGGATGTTGAGTTATATCAAAAATTTTTTCTGCATCAGTTGAGATGATCATTTGGGTTTTGTGTTTGCTTTTGTTGATGTAGTATATTACAATGATTGATTTATGCATGTTGAACCAGCCTTGAATCCCAGGAATGAAACCCACTTGATCATGGCATATGATCTTTCTGGTTACTTGTTGGATTTTATTTGCCAGAATCTTATTAATCATTTTTGCTTCTATGTTATTTAAGGATATTGATCTACAATTTTTCTTCCAGGTTAAGTTTTTGGTTTTGGGATTATGCTAGCCTTGAGAAAGGAGTTTGATACTATTCCTTCTCTTTCAACTTTATGAAACAGTTTGAGAAGAATTGGAGTTAGTTCTTCCCTGGAGTACTGAAAAAATTCTGCTGTGAATCCATCTGGTCCCAGGCTTCTATTTGTCGGTAGAGACTTTTTGCTGCTTCAATTTCTGCGTGTGTGTGTAATTCGGTTATTCAAGATTTTTATGTATTCTTTGTTCAATTTTGGTATTTTGTATGTGTCTAGAAAGTCATCCATTTCTTCCCAATTCTCTAACTTGTTAGAATATAGGTGTTCAAAATAGTTTCCCAAATTAATCTTAATAACTGCAGAGTCTGTTTTAATTTCATCCTTTTCATTCCTAAGCACATTAATCTGCGTTTTTCTTTCCTTTTTTTGATGAGTATAAGTAGAAGTTTGTCAATCTTGTTTATTCTTTCACATAATCTGCATAACCAGCCCTTTGACTCATTAATCTTTTTATTGTATTTTTAATTTCAATTTCATTAATTTCAGGCCTCATATTTAAACTTCCCTTTCTTCTATTGATCTTTGGCTTGAATTGTTCTTGTTACTCTAGGGCCTTAGGGTGCATCGTTAACGTGTTTATTTGTGACTGTTATGTTCTTTTGATGTGTGAATTTATGGCTGTGAATTTCCCTCCAAGTACTACTTTCATTGTGTCCCATAGATTCTGATAAAAAGTACTTCCTTCATCATTCAACTCTATGAAGTTTTTGATTTCTTCTGTGATCCATTGTTTGGCCAGAGGTAAGGTGTTTAGTCTCCATGTATTTGTGTACTTTCCTCTGTTTCTTTTGCTGTGGAGTTACAGTTTTATTACACTACAATCTGAAAGTATACAAGGTATTATTTCTATTCATTTGTATTTATTTAAGCATGACTTATGACCTAGAATATGGTCTGTTTTAGAAAATGTTCCATGTACTGCTGAGAAGAACGTGTATTCTGTTGATGTTGGGTGGAAAACTCTGCAGTTATCTGTTAAGTCCAAGTTTTCGATAGTGTCAATTAGCTGTTGTATATATTTGTGGATTTTCTGTCTGGTTGATCTGCTTATCTGTATTAGTGGAGTATTAAAGTCTTCTGCTATAATTGTATTGGAGCCTAGACCTTTCAAATCTAATAATTTTTGTTTGCATAATTGGGTGCCTCAGAACTGGAAGCATCTATATTGATTATTATGAATTCTTCCTGTTACATTGTTCCGTTAATGAGTATACAGTGACTATCTTTGTGTCTCCTAACCAGTTTTTTTTTTTTCAAAATCTAATGATTTTGAGACTAATATAGCTACCTCTGCTTGTTTTCTGGGTCCTGGTTCATGAAATATTGAATTCCATCCTTTTATTTTCAGTCTATGAGTTTCCTTGTGGGCAGCAAATTTTGGGTTCTAGTTTTTGATCCAGTATATGCCTTTTATTAGGTAAATTGAGGTTATTGATGTGCAGGGTAATTACTGAGGTGTATATGGCATGTCCTGCCGTTATGTTTTTTCGGCATTATTTACTTTACTAACTTGTTTTTCAGCTCATTCTCCTGTATCTGTTTTCTCTCTTTCTCTGGGGACTTTGGTTTTGCTAGCCTCCCTTTCACTTCCTAAGTTCCCTTTAAGTATTCTCTGCAATGCTGGCTTAGTGGGTGCAAATCTCTTTAAGTTTTCTATATAATGGAACTTTTAATTTCTCCCCTAATTTGAAAGATAATTTTGCTGGATATAGCAGTCTGGGTTGGCATTTATGTTCTCTTAGTGTTTGGATGACATTGCTCCATGGTCTCCTGGCTTTTAGGGTCTGGTTTGAGGAATCTGCTGAAGTTATCCTGATGGGCTTATCTTTGTAAGTCACTCTCTGTTTTTCTCTTACAGCTTTTAATGTTCTTTCTTTGTGTTGGATCTCCAGTATTTGAATTATGATGTGTTGTGATGAGGTTCTCTTCTGATCAAAGTTGTTTGGTGTTCTACATGTTTGCAGTAGTTCCATGTTCATTTCTTAGATTTGGGAAATTTTCTTTCATAATTTCATTAAATATAGCTTTTAAGCCTTTTGTTTTGTCCTCAGTTTTCTTCTGCACTCCCATTATTCTGAGGTTGTTTTTCTTTAGGTCATCCATCAGTTGTTGTAAGCATTCTCTTTCTTCATTTTTTTTGTTTTGCATTCTTTACATTCTAGCTCAGCCACTTTATCTTTTAGATCTAATATTTTATTCTCAAAATATTCAAACTGATTACTAATTTTATCCTGTGTGCTTTTCACATCCTGAATGTCTGCTTTCAATATTTTTATATTTCTGCTGAATTCTTCTCTAATTTCTTATGTTGCTTGTATTATCTTCTGGTTTGCATCTTCTTAATCTTCTAATTTCTTGTCCAGGTTTAGTGGTAGCACAGCTATGTCTCGGAGTAGTTCTCTCATTCCCTATTTCAATTATAAGAATTTCAGGATCCAGAAATTCCCATCTTTTTTCGCCTTTTTCATGTTTGGGTTCTGCTATCTCAAGATCCCTGGTATCATTTTCTGGGGTGTCATGTCTTTCTGTAGGTGATTTATTACCTTGTTTTCTCATGGTTCTCTTACAGTGAGTTGAAGCTCTGATATTGTTAATGGGCTCTGTTTCTTTTCCTGAGATTCTTGAACTAAACTCTGTTTTAAGTGTCACCTTGACAGAGTATTTGTTAATGTAATTTAAATATGAAGCTCATTAGCAATGTTAGCATCTATATTTTAACTAAAGGTTTACCGTTACAATATTATCTAATATTAGCAACTAATTAGCAGAGTCTATTAACATTGTGTATATTCTCCTCACAACAGTAATGGATGCAATACACATTCACTAGGCATCTAATTGAACGTAGAGTTGACTTACTGAATTGTACTATTGATATTGATAGTGTGGCACAGACCTTAAAATAACAATATTCTATATTGTTTTCACTATACTACTTTTATTTATTTTAGTTACCAACTAGTTATATATTTATACTAACCCAGTATTAATATGTACGCCTAGTTCACACTTAGTGTACTAATTACCATCTGAACTACTCCAGGTTATTTCTATGTACAATTATGATGACCTACGAAAAGAATTTGTTCATGGTGGCAGTATATCATTAGTAGAAATACACACACAGAACTATGTTACTGATGTGTTTTTACCCAAATAGTGTACAAATGTTATGTCTCTACTGGTCTTTCTATATGCATGAGAGTTGTTGATACTTACCAGTTCAAATACTAGAGGGGGTGGAGTATGAAGGGGGCGGATTGAGATTCTGAGTTACTTTTAGGTGTGACTTGAAGGGTAGGTAAGTGTTTGTATGATAGAGAGAAGCCTAGAGATACTCCTACCCAAATCTGGAGTTGACAGAGAGAAAAAAACCTATGAGTAATAGTACTGAGACTTAGGCGAGGGGCAGGGTAGGGGAGAAGAAGGGACAGGAGAAAAACACAATGAGAAGGGAGGAGAAAGGTAAAGAAAAATTAATATAACAGTGTAGCTAAAGTCTGGAAACTTATTCAGGGGCTTAAAAATAGAGCAAGGGGGAAAAGAAAAAGAGAAAGAGGAGAAGAAAATAAATAATATGGGTTAAAAATTCCAATAGAAAAAAGAAAAACCAAAGAACAAATTAATCAATTGATCAATTGTCGGCACACAATTCTGTAACATAAAACTATGCGGCAAACTAACTGAGCAAAATTAAAAGAAAAAAATAAAAATAAGAGAAAATTAAAAAAAAGACTAATAGAAAAAAGTAGGTACTCTCCTATGAGTTTATGTGGAACTGGCTTCAGAGAGTGCTGCCTGGGGGACCACCCCACTGTTCTTCTCCTCCTGAGGGACTCCTCTCACTTTCTCCTCTTTGATGCTCCTCTCTGGCCAGGGCTGTGGGGGGCACTGTTGGGGACACGCTGCTCAGCTGCTTTCTCTGTGTGCACCTCTCCACTCCTATTGGGTCCTAGCAGGGCTCGACATACTCTTCCGGTAGTCCTGCTGTCCCAGTGGGGCACAGCTGGGGATGCACTGCTCCCTGGGTTCCCCGTGCACAGTCCCAGCTCCCTCCCTGTTGGTGCTGGCCCCTTTTGCTATCTGCTAGGAGGGATCTTCATGGTCTGCTGTTACTCTGTTACTTGGGTTTCATAGGATGGGAAATTTGCAGTTTGCTCACCTCAGCGGTTTTGTGCAAACCATGGACCTCTGACCGCAGACCCTCTCCTCTCGGGGCTAGAGGGTCCCGCTGCCCTTGTCCGTGAGTCGCCTTCCTGGGCTTATACCACCTCATGGGTGGGTGAGAGGGCCACACACAGGGCTTCTCCAGCCCGTGATCACCCGACTTTATTTTTATGCCTACTCCTTTGATTATGTTACAGATTTCACTTGTACTTTTTATTTCTTTAGAGATAGCTGTTCTATGACTCCTACTTTGCTGCCATCTTGACTGGAAGTCTGAATTTTCCTCTTAACACTGTCTTCATTGCATCCCAGAAGTTGAGTTGTGGTGTGCTGCCATTGTTGTTTGTCTCTGTGAACTTTTTTTATTTCTTTTGTAACCCAATGTTTACTTAGAAGAGTGCTCTTCAGTCTCCATTGGTTTGAGTTGTATCTTTCCTTTGTGTTGAGATTGATTTCTAGCTTTATTCCACTATGATCTGACAGGGTACATGGCATGGGATTGTATCAACTTTCTTGTGTCTGTTTAAACTGGTTTTGTGGCCAAGGATGTGCTCGATTTGGAGAATGATCCATGAGCAGCTGAGAAAAATGTGTATTCTTTTTGTTGAATTAAAAATTCTGTATATGTCTGTCAGATCCATTTCTTCTATGATGTAGTTAAGATCTGCTATGTCTTTGTTGATTTGGTATCTAGTTGACCTGTCTTTTTGGGAGAGAGGAGTATTAAAGTCCTCCATTATTATACCATTGGAGTGTATTTTTTGAATTCTGGCAGCTTTTGTCTTATATAGTTGGGTGCACCATTGTTCAGGGCATAAATGTTTATGATTGTCAGTTCCTCTTGCTGATTGTTCTCTTTACAAGAATGAAGTGACCTTCTTTGTCTTTTTTTTTGACCAGTTTCAGCTTAAAGTCCACTTTATCAGCAGAATATTGCTACCCCTGTCACCGCCACCCCCCCCCCTTTTTGTTCCCCAGTTGAGAAGAATATAGAACTCCAGCCTGTAATTTTGAGTCTGTGTTTATCTTCATGCTTGAAATATATCTCTAACAAGCAACCTGTGCCTGGATTGTGTTTTTTAATACAGTTAGCCAGTCTATGTCTTTTGGTTGGTGCGCTCAGGCTCTTAGTGTTTAGGGTTATAACTGATATGTGTCTGAGGTACTGCCATTTTGTCATGCTGTGAATACTCTACTCTTCCACTTACTTATTTTTTAGGTGTTCTTTCTATTAAGGATAAGCCTGCCACTGTGTTCTTTGCTGTGATTGTCCCCTGTGTCCCTATCCAGCAGATCTTTGAGAATTCTTCTTAGTAATGTCATAAATGTCTTTGAGATTTGTTGTTGAAGGTTTTTATTTTATTGTCAATTTTAAATGATATTTTCCCTGTGTATTGGAGTCTTGGTTCATAGTTACTGTCTTTTAGGGTTTTGAGGACTTCACTTGTAGAGGCTCTTCTGGCATGTGGACTCCAAGGTGCATCCTGGGGGTGGGGGTGGGGGGAGTCTGGGTGCAGCTACCTGGATGGCTCTTGCCCACAGCAACAATGGATGCCAAGTAGTCTCAGCTTCATGGGCTCCGAGATGTAGGCAAAAGTGTAGGCTATGTGGGTGCCTAGGGTGCATACGAGTGACAACTGCCAAGTAGGCCCCGTCACATGCACTCTGTGGTGCAGGCAGGCGTCTGGGCCCAGCTACTTGTATGCCTCCAGCAATAGAGCAGCAACGGTTGGAGGTTAGGTTCAGTTGTGTGGACTTTGAAGTGCAGGCAGGGATCTGGGCACGGTGTCTGTATGATTCTTAATTATTGATAGTTAACAGTTCTGTTTATGGAGTAATTGAAGTAGGTGGAGAACAGATTGTAATTAGAGTTTAGCTTTCAAAAGTACTGTCAGACTGAAGTTAGCAGGGAAGAGCACTGTAAACAAGATTCGGATGAGTTGGGGAGAGTTGAGAGTGAAGTGGGGAGAGTGTTGGTTCCAGATCTGTGGAATGATTTAGGATATAGGATTCAGAGAATTAATAAAGAGAGAAAGGGGTTTAGCAACTATCTGATAAATAGAGAGAAGGAGTTGGAAGGAAAGGAGAAGAAAGGGAAAATTTAAAAAGAAGGAAGAAAAAAGAGAACAAATAAGAACATCAAAAAAGGTTTAGGGAAACAGATAAAAGAAAAGATGGGAAGAAAAAAGAAAAAGAAGAAAAAGAGAAAAAGGAAGGAAGAGAACAAAAAAGATAAAAACAGAACAAAACCCAAAAGAGAAAAAGAAAAAAGAGAGAAAAAGAAAATAAACACCAAGAAAAAGACAAAAGAAAACATAAAAAAGAAGAAAAAAGATAAGAAAAGAAAAAATGGAAAAGAAAAGAGTAAAGGAGACGAGCTAAACTTAAAAACACAAACAAATCATAAATCAAAACACAACATCAGAACTTCACAACCTCCTCTGTGGGAGATGGTGGCAGGTGTGGAGTGTAGATCTGTGGCACGGATGGTATCAGGCAGTAAGGCCTGGGCTTATGTCCACTGCAAGTGATGGTGGTGGATGGGGACACAGGCCTAGATCTGAGGCCTCCCAGAGTACCAGAATTACAGGTGTGCACTACTACACCTGGCTTCTTGGCCCACTTCCTTCTCAACTCTACTCCAGCAGATTCTGCATTGTCAACAAAGGGACAAGACAAAATATCTTTTGGGGATGCAAAACATCACACAAAAACAACATCAGTAATGAAACAAATCTTGCTCCCAAACAGTTCACCTACTTATTTTTTCTTCCTTTTTTTTTCTTTTTAATTTTAGAAACAGGCAAAGTGTCATTTGAGAGCAGATTGAGGCAGTCCTCTCTCAGCCACTGTTCAGATCTCCTATCTTTCTGGGACCACCACCCCAGCCTGTCCCTTAGTAGTTTATGTGATGTTGTAGAAACTGGTAGGAGCTTAAGGAAATTCTTAGGTTGGACAACATCAGAGTACTAATATTTAAACTTCATTTGATTAAATACAAAGTCCAGTGGTGTGTCTTTCCTCCCTGGGACACCTCATGAATATATAAATGTGGATGGGAACAACAAAATGATGCAAAAAAAAAAAAAAAAAAAACAACCCAAAACAAAACACAAAACTCATTGTCAGTCTGTTCAGGTTGATAGAACAACACATACAAAAATGTCAAATAAATAAAAACTAGTGTAAAGTGGACATTTCCAGCACACTTTGCAGGAGTTTAGGTAACATTTTTTCTTCAGGTTACTGTTTGTTTTAGAGTAATAAGTAGGTCTTCTATGATGTTAGTTTATTATTTCAGAAGCGTTTATTGAGTGACGACTGCTGGGCTCAGATTCCACTGACATCTTTGAAGAATTTTTTTTTAAAAAAGTAATGATTTCTTTTCCCATAACAGTCACAGTACAAACTCCATGGAATAATGTGGGAAAGATTCTGAGCACCCACGTGGGATTCAAGAGCTGATGAGTTTCTAGGTACTGCAGGGAGTTTAGAGTAAGACAAAGGTGCCTAAGAGCACAGGTGATGGGCCTGGCAGGGTTTCCAAGGAAGGAGGAGGTTTAAACACGGAGACTGTGTGAAGCCCTCTGCTCTGCCAAACACACATTCACACATTAGGAACTGGGTTAAAAAGATAGCATATGTTTACACTATTTCAGAAGGACTACTTGTCCTTCAGTTAATATATTGATGTTTCCATTTGCTATTCCTTTCTCCAGAGACCTTCACTGATTCCATGGCGCTTCTCTAGATGGCTGATTTATGACTTTAAGAGTGTTTAGATATCACAGGAACCTGCCTCATTGAATTCTCCTTAATTACATAATTGATCTGCTTAGCCTTGTCAATGGCTTTTCTTTCAGGAGGGCAAATAAAAACACAAAACAAAAAAGCTAATTGATTTACCAGGACTTTGTGCTAAAAGTTTTTAAAATATGCACAAATTAAACTATAACTCAGCCTAGGAGCCACTACAATTTTCTTGGTGTAACAGTCATGACTCCCACCAAAAGAAAACAAATTTTTGCTCTAGTCCCAGCTTCTCTAGGGAAGAAATTTTATTTCCTAGTCATTTAAGTATTTGGGTAAAGGCCCAACTCACAAAACACAGTAAAGCAATGTAATAAATCACGGAGAGTTTTCGAGTTCTGCTTTGCATTGAAGAGTGAACGCAAATATGTTTAAGCAAGTCCTTCTCTGCTAGACTTAAAAAAATGTAAGTAATAGGATTTTCTTGCAGTTCATCATGGATAAAATTATACACAAACAGCAGAAGAGGAACAAATAAGTGTGTATTTTGAATGTTAGCACCCTTTGAAATACATGACTTATCAGAGCAGGAAAAACTGGACTGAGTTCCATAAAATGGGCATACTGTAATTATTTTCGGTTGAACATAATATCACTAAACATTTATAAAAGAGGAGAAAGACAGTATCTAGAAGACTTTAAGGTGTTAACTCATTTAACAAGATTATTAGCAGCAAGTAAGAATGCAAAGTTAGTCAATAAGTTTTCCTATTTCAGGTCATTTGTTTTTAGTTCCCCTGCCCCCACAGAAAAACATTTTTATTTATTGTCTTCAACAGGTTAGAAATAAAAAAATTCAGCTATATTACTTATAAATCACTGACATGCTGCCCAATGACTCGCTGTTTGCATGGGATGAGTTTTCTTGGAACTGAATCTGAATGTGTGGACTGTCTATCTGCTCTCTGCTTCCAGGTGTGGGTCAGTCTCAGTTCTTTCCACCTGGAACGAAACAATGAGACTTTGGAGCATGTGGAAGGTCAGTGAGCATCATTCAAGCATACAACCCTTCCTAAAAAGCCACAGTAGTGCACCGTTGGCGTTTCCCGAGGTTTTTGCCATTCTATCTCAAAGTGTTCATGCATACAAGTACTCCATTCTAGGATGCTAGATTTCCGGAGGCAGATACTTTATCTTTCCTCTTGACCTACTTTCCTCCTTATCATTCATGTGCTCTTTGCTATTTTGGCCCTCCTCAAAAGCCCTCTCCCTAAATCAGAAGATACAGATTGTTCTTAGGACTTGTGGCTGAACTTTTATTAAATTGAATTCAAGTGTCTTTTTCCCCCACTATTTTTTATTAATACACAAATGTAATACATAGTATTTACAATGAATTTGGGTGTTTTGTACACCTATGTATCATATCGAGTTTACAATCCCTTCCCATTTTCTACCTTCCCACCCACCTCCCTATCCCTTCTCCCGACTCCGGCAATCAGTTCATATGGTTCCAAAGAATGTTTGTGTTCTGGGTTTTCCAAGTCAGAGAAACCACATGGTGTTTAACACATTAATCTTCCACACCTAAATCATTTCATTTAAGTCACCACTCTAACTCAGCTTTCTATTCCTCTAATGGGTTCACAGTAGTTAAATCTTGATACCTCTTCTCTGAATCCAACAAATCCCTTTATTGGGATACTTACCAAAAGGTTTTTTTTCCTACATTTTGCTATATCTTTGTTGTTATTATTAAACCTGGCCTTACCCACCAGTTCACATTAGAAAATAACTACAAGCATGTAGTTCAATCGACTAGTAAATTTGGGAAAGAAGAAGAAAAAAATTAAATTTCAAATGCCTTAGCTGAATATTGGAAGGTGCATACTTGTACATTCAGAGGGTTATCTTTATATCAATCAGTTTCCTTGGGATAAATTTTCATTAGTGACCTAATAAGTGAATTATTACAACAAAAAAGTTAAAACTATATCACATTGCTACATTATATGAACTTAAATCTATACCTCATAAATATACTTAAAGTGACAGATATGAAGGCAAATTTAGTTAGTTCAGACTTTTTTAACTTTCATAATTTATTTACTCATATTTCACTGGTTACTAACATACTTTTTTCTCAGCTCATTCTCCTCTAGCTGTTGTCACTTTTCCTCTGGGGTCATTGGTGATGCTGGCCTCCTTTTCACTTTCTAAGTTTCCTTTAAGTATTCTCTGCAATACTGGCTCAGTGGCTGCAAATTCCTTTAAGCTGTCTCTGTCATGGAAAGTTTCAAGTTCTCCATTTAAATTAAAAGATAATTTTGCTGAGTTTAGCAGTCTTGGTTGGCATTTATGTTCTTTTAGTGCTTGGATGACATCGCTCCATGATCTCCTTGCTTTTAGAGTTTGGATTGAGAAGTCTGCAGTTAC
Organism: Ctenodactylus gundi; assembly: GCA_004027205.1. Lineage (NCBI taxonomy): Eukaryota > Metazoa > Chordata > Mammalia > Rodentia > Ctenodactylidae > Ctenodactylus > Ctenodactylus gundi. Next base: position 20,117 of record PVKB01005899.1, read on the forward strand.
CCTGATGGGCTTATCTTTGTAGGTCACTTTCTGTTTTTCTCTTACTGCTTTTAGTATTTTCTCTTTGTGTTGGGTTTCTAGTATTTTAATTACGATGTGTCGCAATGAGGATCTCTTCTGATCAAAGTTGTTTGGTGTTCTATATGCCTACAATAGTTCCATGTTCATTTCTCTTCTTAGATTTGGGAAATTTTCTTCCATTAGTTCATTAAACATGTCCTTTAAGCCTTTTGTTTTGTCCCCAGTCTTCTCCTGGATTCCCATAATTCTGAGGTTGTTTCTCCTTGAATCATCTATCAGCCATTGTAATGATTTGCTTTCTTTGTTTACTTTGTGTTCTTCATGGCCTGTATGTTGGAACTCAGTCACTTTATTTTCTAGGTCTGACATTCTATTCTGAAGTTGTTTAAAGTGGTTGCTTATTATTTTCTACGTGTTTTTCATTTCCTGAATATCTGTATTCAATTTTTCTATATCTCTTTTGTGTTCTTCTCTAATTTCTTCTTTTGCCTTCATTATCTTCTGGTATATTTCTTCTTTGGTCTCCTCTAGTTTCTTTTCAAGGCTTGCTTTTTGCTTAGCTATGTGTTGGTGTAGCTCTTCTGCTGTCTGTTTTATTTCCTGCTTTAATTCTTGCTTTAATTCACTGATTTTTTGGACCCAGAAGTTACCATCCCTTTTGCCCTTTCCTTCTTTGGATTCTGCAATTTCAGAATCCCTGGTATTATCTTCTGGTGTGCCAGGTCTTTTTGTAGACTTGTAACCACGTTTCCCTATTTCTTCTTTGGTCTCCTCTAATTTCTTTTCAAGGCTTGCTTTTTGCTTAGCTATGTGTTGGTGTAGCGTTTGCGCTGTCTGTTTTATTTCCTGCTTTGATTCCTGCTTTAACTCCTGCTTTAATTCCTGCTTTAATTCATTGACTACCTGGGTCCAGAAGTTACCATCATTTTTGTCCTTTTCTTTGGATTCTTCAATTTCAGTACCCCTGGTATCCTCCCCTGGGGAATCAGATCTTTTTGTGGGAGATTTGTTACCACATTTCCCCATGGTTCTGCTACCTCTGGTTGTCTTTGGTGCACAGGAAAGAAAATGGTTCCTGCTGACATCACTGCCTGAGACGGCTGCTGAGCCCTGTTTCTGATCTGGGATCCCAGGGCCTTTTCTAGGGGGAGCTCACTCTGCTTTTGTAGTACACACACTAGTGGGTTGGTGTTTCTGAGGCTGGGGCCGCCTCACAATTCCCACTTCTCCAGATCCGCGCTTACCTCAGGCTGAGGTTCTGGCCTCTGGACCTTCCTCTGCCTGTGGTCTGTGGGTGCTGGCAGCTCCGGGCTGCACTGAGTCAGCTGTGTCTTTCCTCCTCTTCTGATGTGACTTCTGGATTTCTGACCCGCCCACAGCCTCCTCTCTGTTGTTGTGTGCTCCATCCTCTCCCAGCTCCATTCTGTCAGATGTTCAGGTCCCCGTGAGCTTTCCTCCGTCCTCAGCTGCCTGCGGCTCCAGCCATTTGCAGTCGGCTGCGGTGGCCTCCTGGGCCACAGGGATTTTTTTTCCCTCTGGTTTTGACCATCCCCTTCGGAATTTCTGGCCTCCCGCTGGCCACCTTTCAGTTTTGGGAGATGGTCCACTCCTTTCCTAGCTACACCAAGCATGCTATTTCTAACTAAATTCTTCATTTTTTAAGTGACTCGGTAAGGAGACATTGTGCAGCACTGTTACTCAGCCGCCATCTTGACCGGAAGTCAAATTCAAATTTCTTAATTAAAGAGAGAAAGATCTGCACCAGCAAATTTATCAGTGCATCCTTCTCCTTCAGTTTATTCATTGCACATTTGTATTTCATAGCTCCCCACCCCCCTAGGAGGGGAGAAAGAGTGCTAATAAAAGCATAAGTTGGAGGAATAGCAGGACTTGGTAGCTGTAGACTGCCTCTACACCTTGGAAAGGATTTTGCAGGCACATCAGATAAGATCCTGAGGGAGCAATTTCAGGGAAAAGAGAGGCAAAATAAATCCTGTTCAAGTGAACAAGAAAAACACTTATTCATTAATACATAAGTTTGGGTCAGGAGAGGAAGTGGAAGGGGCTAGAGACCTCTGAAGGAAAGAAACAGTTATAGACTCCTGGGAAGATAAATTGTCAGAAAATCTGAAGTCTAAAGTACCAGCTAGGGGCATTGTACTGCTTCCTCTTGGGAAAAGAGGCCTCAGGTTCAATTTATTTGTTTTGGACTAATAACAAAAAAGCTTTTGGCACAACCTTGTGATTTCAAATATGCAGAAAGCAAATCCTTGGAGGGAGGGAAAAATAGCCTATGTAGGTGGCCACCATTGTCCTAAAGAACACTGAATTAGAAATCATTGAGAGACTTGAGGAAAGATTAAAACTTGTGTTTGTTAGTTTATTTTAAGCTTTTCTTTTATAGGCTGGTCAAGAGGGTTAGAGAAAGTTTAGTTTGCTTTTTGTAAGATCATCTAAAAGCACCTTTCTTGCCTTCTGTTCTCAGCTCTGACAGCAAAAATTTGCTTTGATCACAGTTTTCTTGAAGTATAATTACTTTGTCAAAGGAAAATATAATTAGAACTGATATTTTAAATGCATCATACTTATATTTATAGATTTGATAATTTGTTCATGTATGAAGTGCTCTTTTAATTTAGCTACAAGAAACAGTACAGAAGCCAGGAAATGATCTGACAGTTTTACTCTTTCTTGTTTTAAAAAATTATCATTTATTCTCCCCTTTTGTCTATTCAAACAGATGTCATCAGTTTCAGTAGTGGATTGAGTCAAACGTTTGACACAGCTTCGTGTATACCGGGTTCACTTAACTCCTTGGTTCCACTCTGTTTCTTGTACCATCACAACCGCAGAATCCCAGTACCTCCCGAGATTCCTCATTCCTAATCTCTGTCAGCATAAACTTGATTTTGTTTGTTTGTTTGTTTGTTTGAATCTCTTCTTTGCCCTGAAAATTCTGGAAATCTCATTCCTCCTTCTACTGTTGTCATTTATCACTTCCTAAAGAATCTCTGGTATTTGGCAGCAGTTTGATAGTTTGTGTTCCCTTGTGAGTGGCAAGTTCTCGTCATGTCGCCTGCATCCAGATTTGAACCAATAAATCAAAGCTTTCCAAATAAAATATTTCTTACAAAATAAAAGGGAGAACTTTTTCACAAGCCATGAAGTTACGCAAAATTCCAGGTTTCAGAAAGACCCAGAGACATCAAGTTTTAGAGTTGAATAAAAGACAAATTAACTGAATTAATTACTGTTGGTTTTATACCATGAGGTAAGAATTGTCAAAGGTCAAAGGGAAAGGAAATAAATGACAATAAGTAATTTCATCTCTCTCTCTCTCTCTCTCTCTCTCTCTCTCTCTCTATATATATATATATATATACATATACATATATATATACATATACATATATATATGCATATCTATAATGCCTTTTATAATTAAAAGTTATTATAGGTAGGTAGATAGATAGATAGACATAGATATAATCTCCAGTTTCTACCTTCATACTTGCTGGGAACTTGATGATGAGGTGAGGCATGGGTCCAAGGATGGTGACATTTGGGAGGGATGTATAGGCTGGCTAAGAGTCAGGTGCTGCAACCTCAGGTACCATCTCCCTCGCCAGTGATTTAGCAATGCTAGTAAGTCACTTAGCCTTGCTGAACTTGTGTTCCCTTAATTGATCAAGACAGAGTGATAATAGTACTTACCTTTTGGAGTTTGTGTGAAGCATTTTGGGTTGCTAATTTTTCCTATTATATTGGATTAAATACTGTATATCCAAATATTTGCAAGCATACTATGAACTGGGTGGCTCTACCATGATTAGAGTGTTTTCTTCCAGAATTCATCTTCTGATAGTGATCTTCAGTTCAAACCACATAAATTTATAATTTAAAAATTCCATTCCTTCAACTGATTTCTAATAGAACTAAATTCCTTAGTGGTCATTTTCCAGCTTCACACTTGAAGTGGAAGAATGGGAGTAATTATTTGGATAAAATATGATTTTCTAATTAGTGGATATTGTTGCAGAATCTGAACTACTAGCTGGAGTAGCAAGAATTTGTTTGAGATATATAAGCTTTAATCTCTCATTCTATCTAGGCTTTTATTTTACCATGATCTGATATTGATTTGCAGAAGTAGAATAGATGTAAAAACCATGAAAATTAATTTATGTAATTATAATAATTGAGCAGAAGAAAGAATTCCAATGTCGCTTCAATTGCAATGCAGTGATAAATTTACTTGTGACATACATTGTTTAGCTAGAAATTGATAAAGAATAGAATCTTCTTTCTATAGTTTTATTTTATGTAAAACATTGGCATTTACACTATTTGTTGACATGCTTTTCATGTATTTTAGGTTTAAAAAGTTAAGGGCAAAATAACTTCACTTTTGTACCAAGTTATAATGGCACCGCCTAAATTTATGGATAATTGAAAGTATTTGTTTAGTTTTACTGAACGATGCCAGATCTTTGAGAATCTAAATTATTTTATCTGATTTTTACATGTGAATATTTGAAGTAAGTAAGACTAAAGAATGGACTTTAGCATTTTAAATGGCCACTGTACCTTCACCTGATAATTAAACGTGTACTTTTTTTTGGTATAACTGTGTTTTGTAGAACTTTGGTATTTTAAGTAGCCACTATGCTTTCACCTGATAAATAAAGGTGTAATAAAATTTTTTTTTGTAGAACTGTGTTAGTTTCCAATAATGCAATCCATTGACTTGGCAATAAAGATGACCTTGAATAGGGCAAAGTAAAGATAACTACTTAGACACAATCTTTTTTAGAAGAGCCAGAATACTCACATGGATAGGCTTGACCCAACACTTTAGGCTTTGGCTGCAATGACAATGACTTCGGTCATAGAGAATGCCAACTAGAATTATAAAGCATTAACCAAAGGAAAAGAAAAACTAAGCCAAGCAAAGGATGACTTTGAATGTTCTGACCACTGGCAGAACTCCCACAATGACTTATTGGCTGTCAGTTTTATGGGATGAGCTACTCATGCTTGATGAAGGGGAAGTGGCATATGATCAAACAAACATCACAGGACCAAAAAGTTATGAATGATGTTGACTTGATTTGAATTGCCAGAGGGAACATGGAATTATTTTTAAATTGAATCTACATCCCTATGCTGGCATGATGCAGCCTGATTCAGTCTGTGTGTCCCTAAATGCTGTATCTTGCTTCAGAGCACAATGTTACTGTGGTGTAAAGCCAAGTCTCCTGCACATCAGTAGGAAAAGGATGGTGTCTCTAAAAATGTCAGGTGTGTATTGTTTTGTGTCTTGCTATTTGGATTGAACAGCAGCGTATCTTCTACCACATCCCCCCACGTTTCTGCCAACATTGAGGTGGCACAGGTACTTTTAAAAGTGTTTTTCTTCTCTAACAGCATTTCTTCAATGATCTGAAATGTATTTCACACTAATTTGGAGCTGTAGTATTCCTTTTAGTTTGGTTCAAATCTTGAAAACATTTATTGGGACTTGGCACTGTGTGCAGCATTTTGCTAGGTATATTCAGCCATCAAAGTGAATGTGTCTTAGTCCTGCCTCTGTGTGTGTGCGTGTGTGCGTGCGTGCGTGCGTGCGTGTGTGTGTGTGTGTGTGTGTGCGCGCGCATGTGATGGACTTTTAGAAAACTAAACAAAAATACTGAAATACAAGGTAATTCAGTAGATTCAAGTGAGCCTTAAAAAAAAAAGGCTTCATCTCAGCACTGAGGCAGGAGGATCACAAGTGCAAGTCCAGCCTGGGACTAAGACACTTCCTCAAAATCAAAGCTAAAAAATGGATTGAAGATGTTGCTCAGTGTAGGGGGCTTGGTCTGAATCCTTGTTACCACAAAAGAAAAAAAAGGAGGCTTCACGTCAGGGGGCTTAATTTTTTTATGCAAAGAGGAATGAAGTTTCCAGTCAAGTGCAATATGTCAAGTCATATGTGTGACTCATTCAACACTGTGATTAGGAAACAATGGACAGTTCAACATGTATGCAATTATAGCTTGTCACCACTTTTAAACTCTTCAAAAGACTGCTTTTTATGTGGCACCAAGGATCAAGCCGGGCCCTCACACTGAGCTACATTCCAACCTGATTTTTATGTTTTATGTTGAGACAGCTTAAACTTGTGATCCTCCTGCCTCAGCTTCCTAATTGTTGTGATAATACACCTGCATCACCGAGTCGTTTTTAGTCATCTTCTTCAACTGTTCTTTGTACTTTATCTGTGTGAGTCCTGCAGTGTACTACTCATGTCATCTGTTGAAAACTACTTAGAGAATGTAAATTTATAATCATTGAGTGCTGAATTAAAAATTGATTTATTACATCACTCATTTTACACTAAAGTGTGCCATTTGATTTTATAAATTTCGCAGCATTCACTAAAAATCTTGGAATTGGAGATGCTGTTAGTTTTTACTTAGTAAAAACTTCTCCTGAGGCTTGATTAGATGGTTGGGTCAGGGATTAAATCAGAACTTTGAAGCTTGACCGGACACAGATTTAACTGTCCTGGGAGATGATTTCAGCATGGAGGTTGAGCTTTTCCTCTGCGTACCCTCCCAATTTTTGTGGTTCTTGGACCACAGTGTATCATATTGTGTTTATCAGAGAATAAATGTCTCTGCAGAGCAGGTAGGAGGATTGAGAAATCTCTACAAGGTCAGGTGAAGCCATGAATATCTGTTTAGAAGATATTTTACATGAAAAGAAATGTTATGATTGTAAAGTCCCTATTCCAGAATACTAATCCCTCAATGGTAGAATGCAAACTCCAGTATGAAATCCAGTACACGGGTCTAGGATGTGGTTAGAGAGAGTTAAGTGTTAAGAGAAAAAATTTTAAAAGCCTTGTTATAATAAGTTTATAGTATGGTCCTATAATTATTGGCTATAAAAGTCTCCAGCTTTTCATTCTTGCCTGTGGTTTTAATTACTTTTAATTAATATAAATCACGTGTTTCTCTGATGCTTGTTCATTGCTCCCTAAGTTGCCTATAGCTGTTTGTCTTAGGATTAACTCTCATGCTTAGAAACAGGAGCGTTTGCCACTCACACAACCAGAAACAGTGATTTTTCTTCTGGAAATGAAATCCAATCCATGCAGGAAGGGGGATGTCAGCACCCAGCTTGTGGGTGAAGACCCCAGAGGCATTGCGAGAAAAGACTCATACATGCCAGCTGGGTGCAAATCCTGAATTTCATGTACAATGTGAACCTAAAAATGCTTTTCTCATATCTTTATTGGCATGCTATGTCCACATATACTTACTAATTGTAATTGTAATTCAGTTTGACATTATTTGAAAAATAAGGTGCAGAGTGAGGTCTTAAACTCAGTATAACATATTGTGAGGTTATCATACAGGTCAGAATAAGACCCTGTAGTCATATGATTTGCAAGTCTGATTGCACTGGGATCATCTAGAAAGCTCTGAGGAGCCCCAAATTCAGGCCTGATCCCAGAGGAATGAAGTTAGTATGTCTAGGATTTCTGACTTAGTGATCTGAGATGAGGGTCATCTTCGTAATTTTTTAAAATTATGTAAATCTTACAAAAATTTGCAAGAACTCAAGCCTACCCTGTACCTACATTTCTCAATGTTTTACATTTTGCCCCATTTGCTTTGCTATTTCTTCTAACCCGAGTATGATCGCTTGAGAGGAGGCTGCCTATGATGTGCCTCTTTACTCAGAAAGTCTTCAGTATAAACCCTAACCCTAAGAAGAAGCTTTCTAAAGAATAAAACTACCATGATTAAATTTAAGAACCATTATTAATTTTTTGATTAATAGAATTTATTAATTTTTATTCTGGCCAAAACAGAACTTGTGATAGACCCTCTTGACAAGTAACCTTAACATTAACATAAGAGTGTAATTTGAAAGTTCTGTAATTTTGTCTACTACTTCAGGAGTGTCTTAATAATGTGTCCACATGTCCAGGCTTGGAGTGCTCATCTACTAGGTAAAACATCATTTGGGTGTTCCCATGAGAGTATTTTGGGATGAGATTAATGTTCAAATCATTAGAGAGTAGACTGTCCTCCATAACATGGTGGGTCCTCTGAACTCAGAGACACAACAGAAAAGAAACCACAGGTCTAACTCCAATCCTCCAGCAAGAAGGATTTCTTCCTGCTGATGGCTTCCAACTGGGGGTTTGACTTCTTCTTGCCTTTGGACTAGGGGTTAGAGGTAACACCTTGGCTTTTCTTGGGTGTTAAACCTGCAATCCTTCAGAGTGAAGCTGCGTTACTGGTTTTCCTGGGTCACTGTGCAGACCCTGGGGCTTCCTAGGCCCTGTTAATTCTATGCGCAAGAAGAGATTTATTAATAAATAAAATCAGGCACTGGTTCCACTCCGTTGGAGAAGTCTTTTACAACTGTTATTTTTCTAGTTAGGAATCAAATACAGGCTCATGCATTGAGTTTAATTTTCATATATTTAATCTTCCTTAAGCTGGAATAGTTCTCAGCCTTTCCTTGTATTTTATATACTAGGAAATTTTGAATAACTAGAGCATTTTTTCCCTCTAAAATGCCTTTCCATTTGGGCAGCGCTAACATTTCTTATAGTATATTCAAGTTATTTATTTATTTTTCCCCATTATATTGATATGTGTAAGTGCAAAATTTAAGGTTTACAATGAAGTTGGGAAAGTCAAGTTATTTATTTTTGTGGACTATTACATGGCAGTTACTTTGTCCTGTCACATTTGGAAGCATGCCTTATTGATGTCACTGATTTTAGTCACTTGCGTAGAGGCCCCCTAGGCTTTCCATTCTGATGTCAATCTGTTTTTTCTTTTGGACTTAATAACTTATGTGTGAAAAGATAATTTGAGACCTGTTTCTCTTAAAGGCTGTTCCACTGGTTTTGTGATCCACTAGTGACCATTGCCTGAGCCAAGTTTTACTGAGACTGAGGTGGTAAATTCGTGACTTAAACAGTGCTCATTACTCGCTGCTTCTGTGTGAGAAAGAGCTCCTTCTCTCCAGTCCATCTACTTGTTCTTAATAGGAACCTGGGGATTCTCACTTAACTCAGTGAATTATGGAATGCATTACTCCCTGCATTTATTTTGGTGACAAAATCATCCTGTATTTTTTTTTCTGGTTATTCCTTTATAATTTTTTGAGCACTTTTTTTTTTCCTGGTAGAAGAAAATGTTCCAGGTTAATTTTGTGCCTTCTAGGTCTCAGCCCTGAGATTCAATAATTTTTGGAGCTATTCCAGGATCCTTTTAGCGAGAAAGGTATTTGGAAAGCAAAGTTCCTGGCGACCCTGCATCCTGTTGGTGCAGCCCATCTTGCAGGAGCAGGCAGTGAGCAGTCTGGGAGCAGGTGCTGGGCGACTACGCAGCTGGCTTCAAGCTACATTGGAGTGTCAGTTGTCCAAGCAAAAAAGGAGTGGTACATTTATTTAAGCAATCAGTTAAATATCCTAGTTGATTTTAGTTAAAAAACATTATTAGGGTCAAGAAAAGGGAACTACATTTCAAAATGTGTGACGTTCTTGCCAGTAAGCGGTGTTAACTTGGAGGGAGAAACTGAGGTAGCCTGATGCTTCTGCAGAAGGAATGGCGCTGATTGGGTCTTGGCAGTGACGAAATGGACCTGATGCATAACTATGCCGCAGATAAGTATTTGGGAAATAGTGTAGCAAGGCAGTTGTGTTCAAGCAACTGCAGTGGCTGGCGTCGGCCGCTGCAGCTTGGCGCAGACGGCTGGAGTTGCAGAGGCAGCCGCAAGGGGTTGGCCAGGGGTGCTGTGCCCAGAGCCAAGTGCTTCTGGTGCTCAGTTTCTGGGCACCTTGGGCGCGGCCATGTGCACAAATGAACAACGTCATGGCAGGTAGAGAAAGAACACCAGTTTCTGAAGTATCTGAAAAATATGAAATTAGTTCTGTCCCCTCCTATTTTTTAAGAATTCTCAGAAAGGCGACAGATCAACTGGTGCATATGTCCTACAGTTGACCAAAAGAGTTCAAGGACATGCTTCTTGCGGCTCCTTCCTGCCCAGTGTTAATGAGCATCTTAACGAAGACCTTAAGCTTCATCTGAAGAAATTAGTTCATGCTGCCCCGCTGCACGCTGTTCTTGAAAGGACCTGCTCGGGAACCACGCTGTGGTGTTAGCAAGCAGGTAGTGGAGAGTCTTCACGAGCATAATCTTTAGGATAGCTGTTTTGATATCTTCTCGGATGAAGTTTAGCAGGGGCTAACAGCCTATTCCAATTGGCCCGCTTAACGTCAGCTCTGTGTTTCCGAGGAGCTTATAGGAGGACTTGATATAATTAAGGAGCTTGATACAGTTTGCCCCAAAGCTTCAAAATTAGAGGAAAGGATCAAATGCTGACTGATAAAGCTTCTGTGATGCTCTTTAAGAAAGAAAACAAACAGAAAGCACAATGTCCATTTAGCAAACAAATTTGGGAAATTTCACACCGTAGTACTGGTGTTGAATATGAAATGTGGTATATATTGGAAGATGAGGAGGTCCTGCCAAGATTAAACGTGTACTCAAAGTGGCCCACATGCCCTCGGCTGTCTGTGAAATGGGAGCTTGCTGGACGATCGGATACTGTTAAGGGACTGAAATTAAACAGTGAACTGCTGCCTATACCGAGAGGAGAAAATTAGTAGACGTTAAACGTGGTGTTCACCTACTGGAAGATGTATTTGATTACTGTGGAGCAATTCCTCAGGAGTGGGCTAGGAATGGAATAATGCTTCTTACCCAGTTGTGCCTTGTGTATTTCACAAGGTTGTGCTAAATAAATGTGTGATACATTTTTCCCACCAAAAATAGAATGTAATAAACATCTTCAAATTAAAAAAGAAACAGCGGTTGTTTTAGAATTGGAGACATGAAAAACAGCCAGTCAGATCTGTGCTATAGATGAATTCAGAGAAAGTAGTAAAGCATCACACCTCAGAGAGGGGAAAAAAAAAACCTTAACACATTAACAAAATTCATATTACTAACACTTAAATTATATCACTATTGTTGGGATGTATGTCGGAGAGGGTATTGTGAGCAGAGGTTTGGTTAGTGACATGATTTACAAAGACTCCGTAAATTGTCACTGTGGCTTGCTGATCAGAGCACAGAGATCTGTGTAGTGGTATGAACTGAATTGACTACTGTGGTCACATGAGGTCTCATATTTTTCCCTGCTATGGAACATAACTGTGTATCTTCCTCCTTTACTGCCTTTATATGTGGGACCCTCACCCTCAGCGTGGTGCTACGGAGAGAGAGATGCAGTCTTTAGGAGGCTGTGAGCGTTAGATGAGGTCATTAGGGCAGGACCTTCGTGGTGGGATTAGAGGCTTTGTGAGGTGAAGACACTGTTCTGACATGTAGGTGAGAACACAGTGGAAAAGTGACCAAAGTCCAGAGGGGGCCTCCCAAGGAATGTCACCAACAGCACCCTGACCTTGGGCTTCCCAGCCTTCAGAATCATGAGAAATAAATGTCTGTTGCTTAAGCTGCTCAGGCTATGATATTCTGTTTATATCATTTCTAGTTGACTAATAAATTCCCAGAGATGTGTATAGGAAGCAAGCATATAACCAGAAAGTACTTTATCAATTTATCATAAAGCATTTTAGCAAAGGAGCTGGAAATATTTGAAGTCCTTGTTCTTGATGAATTAATGCTTCTGCTACAAGCAGAATTATATGGTAAGTCAACATATAAGCAGAAATCGATTAAGGTGGGCCCAGCAGCATGGGCCTGTGCAAGTTTGAGCCCAGCTTGGGCAATTAAGTGACTTAGTGAGACTGTCTCAAAAATCAAAAATGAAAGTGGGATGGGAATGTAGGTCAGTGAAAGCCCTGGGTTTGATACACAGTACCAGGAAAAATAAATAAATAAATAAAGCAATTGTGTACCCATAAGATTAGAACAGGTAGCCTGAGAAGAACTGAATGCTAAATGAATAGCTGGATGACATCATAAGAAACCTAAGCAATATAGTTTCCTCTCATTAGCAATTTTCAACTCAGCTGACCAACTTCATTTATTTTTTGAACTCCACTTTTTCTCTCCTCTTTCAAAAACTTTGTACACTCTGTTCCTTCTATGTTATTTTAGGCAAAATGTTTTTTTTTTCTTTACTTTTTGCAGTAATGGGGATCAAAGCCATAGGCTCGAGCGTGCTAGGCAAGCATTCTGCCACTGAGCCACATCCCCGGCTCTTTTAAAACTTCGAGACAGGATCTTGCTGAGTGGCACAGGCTGGCTTCACACTGGGATCTTTCTGAGAAGCTGGGTCGCCGGGTGTGCAACACCCGTCGCTAACCATGTGGTCTTACTTCAGCTTACCTTCCTGCTTTCTGTTTTGTTTTGCATCCTCCACCTTTTCTTAAATGTTCACTTTCCTTTTCTCTGTATTCTAACTCACCTTTAGATGCCGGTTATTCCTCTGTTATAGAATTTTTAAAAGGAATTTCACTTCCCTACAGGGAAGGCTGAGGCAGGAGGATCACAAGTCCAGGCCCAGCCTGGTCAACTTGGTAATTTAGCAAGTGTCTAATAAATTAAGAGTAGGCTGAGGATATATAGCTCAGTGGCCATGGGCTCAATCCCCAGTACCAACAGAAAAAAAATTCACTTGTACTTGAGTCTTCTACATGTACCTTTTCAGATTGGAAGGTAGTCACGGAAAGTTAGTGAACTGAATTTAAATATACATAACAACTTAAATGAAACTTGGAAAGACAATGAAAAAAATCTGGACAAAAAATCTGGACAACGAAAAAAAATCAGGGCAAAAGCACAAGCAATATGGTACGATTTCGTTTTTCCAAGTACTGAAGATGACCCTGGGACCTTCTTACTGAGCTTTGCCATCAGCTGTTTTTTATTTTCTATTTTGGAAAGGGGTCTTGTTCAATTGCCCAGCCTGAACGTGAATCTATGATTCTCCTGTTTCAGATTGTCAGAGTGCTGAGATTTCAGACTCTCCCTATTCCTAACCCAGGCCTGGCTTTTGATACCATTTTCATAAAGTCAGAATTATGTATGTCTGTATACATATATATTTTGATCATAATAAGAGTCATACAATTCAACACAGTGTGTTTTGGGGGGTATAAGTAGCTATCAAAGCTGGATGGAGCACGCAGAGAAATGCAATAGTGAAAGTTACACTGTAGTTAAGTTGGTGGAGAATTCGCAGGAACTACTTCACGATTATACCTCATACCTTATACGGGATACATGTATTATTTTGTAAGCAACAGTTGTTACCTGACCGAGCCCGTTCAGTCAGTCAATGAGAACGCAAGAGGGGGAGTGCTGATTGAAGAATACCGGACTCTTGCAAGGGCCGCTGCAAAAGACACTTTATTATCTACAGCCTCCCTTTTACACCCTCCTTGCCTTCCCAGTAGTTAACGGTCACATGTTTCCACACCTGATCCAAATTTCAAACGGAAAACAAGCAAAACAACATGTGACTTCCAACGGTTAGTAAACAAACAACACCTGAAATTTCAAATGGTCAAAACAACACGTGCAAACGGTCAAAACAACACGTGACTTAAATTTAGTAAACAAGCAACACCTGGAATTTCACACGGTTCAAACAGTAAACAAGCAAAGCAACACGTGATTTAAAGGAACTTGGCCGAGGTCAGCAATGCTGAGGCTCTCGGGCCCTGAGGGCTCCAACAGTTACCAAATGAAACATGAATGAAAAAGATTTTACTTGCTGCATATCAGTTACAATATTCATTAAAAGTTTAGTGAATTTCATTTTATTTAATAAGTCTACTGAGTAACTTAAGGAAAGACTACTTGACTGAGCTGGTTAGAAGCATGAACAAAAACTGCCAGGGAGAACATCACTTTAAAACATGGCACCGTATTAGAGGATGGATGGCACAAACTGCCCCCTGCGGGCCGCTAGCCGTAAGAACTTTCTGTTTTCTCATTTGTAATTCGACAGTAACAATACTTCCTACCCCCACTAGGAAATAGGGTGGCCGTGTTGTGGGCTGTTTACCGGCTAAGTCCTTACTGCAGTCTTGTTTTAAGGTTCTGCTTTGCTGGTTTTATGTGAAAAAATTCTGAAGACTCTCCCAGGAATGTAACAAACAGAGTGAGTGGTCCAGGAGGCCAAGGGAGAAGTCCCGAGAAGATGAGTGATTAATTGTTTATAGTTTGATCTGGAAGGTGTTAAAAGACTATCAGGTGGCATCTCCTTACTGGTTTGTCGTGAGCTGGCAGTCTCCACCATTAGAATGACTTTAATAATGGCATCAGAGAAACGCCTATTAAATATTAGTGTTACCTTTGAGGTAATTTCCTCGGACACCAGCTTGATCATAGCAGCGCAGGGCCTTGAGTGGGTGTGGGTAGGGCAGCACGTTTTGGAGGAGGGTTCAGTGTGGGGCAACAAATTCTAGAGGGGCTTTGCCTACTATCCTAACCCTCAGAAGAGGACTTCAGACATCGTCCCAGTCTGTCAGAGTGCTTTGCTTCAAGTCCTGTCTCTGCAGTTTTCTGATCCATGGCTTCACGGATGCTCAATAATTTTCAATAGTTTCAGAAAAGACAGTAAGGGGCCTCCTGCAGTCCTTTGACAACATGCTTGCATCATCTTCTGGTCTTCACTCGGTTTACCTGAAATGGAATCCACTGGTGTCAAATCACATGTTTTTTGTTTCTTCATAAGAGGCATCTTTTATTAAAATGGATAATTTGTGAGCATATAAGTGTGAATAGTATATAGAATTCTCCCCTCAAATTGTATAACACCTAGATATTACCAGCTGTTAGTATTTTTATCTTCTGTAAATCTAGAATTTAATTCCTGGGATCTCATTAGTACTATTTTTGTAGTGTTACACTATGTATAAAAAATTAATATATCTCCAAGTGACTTGATGGACTGGATATCTGACAGGAAGTTGTGGTCCTGTGCAACTCTTAAGCTATGTACTGAAGATGAACTGAATAATTTCGTTGAGTGCAGTATACTTTCCTTCCCAAATATGTTGATTTTAGAAAAATTCCCTTCATATCTTTCACCCTGCTGGGACTGGTTGCTTACTGAGAGACACAGCTAAGTTTAAAGGAGGTTATTGTTATTTGATGGCAAATTCAGCAATTTCAAACAGTATTTATACAGTGCCTAACATGTGCCAAGTATAATGATACATATGTGGCATGGAATGAGAAATCAGGTATAGTTTTACCTTCAAAATACTTGCTATTATGTATTATGATAATATGCTAACAAAATTAATAATTATAGAAAACAGCTCCCTCTTGATTTGGGCCAGAGACTTGTTTACAGCTAACTCTACTGCAATGTGCTGAGGTCTGTAATAGCACCAAAGTACCGCGAACGCATGGGAGGAAGTGACAGATGTTTTTGGGTGACATCTGAATTGGACTTGATTGTTAGCAGGTGAAAATCATCAAAAGTCTATTTTGGGCAGAAGATAAAAATGAGAGCAACATTTTATAAATACTGGGATTCTTGCGGGGTATCTGGGATTGGAGCTTGATGTGGGCCAGAAGCAGATAAGCGGTTTGAATCCCTCTATAAATCTGGAAAAATGACATACAATGTTTTATAACAGTCAAAATGCTTTTCCATGAATTCTATAATTTACTTCTCCCCGGAACCTTGTGAGATAAGAATGACAGAAATTCCCTGGCTTAGCAAATGTTCAGACTATGAGTGTTCCTAACCGAGGGTGAAAGCGTGTCGACTGTTTTCCACCAACAGATGGACAGTGGGGAGTGCATTTCGTAGCTACTCTGGGCCTCTGCGGCTTGCTCAGGGTCTGTTGTACACACAAAATCTGTGTAAAGTTGAGTGTTCTCTAAATACGACTATGCTTGTGTTATGGATAATAAATGCAAAACGTGGAGAATGTGGTAAATGTTGGCAATCGAGTGTAGCAGAGACCTCGGTATTAGTGTCAGATTGCCTTTTGGTCTGGTTTTGGTTCTAGCTGTGGCGTTAGTGGATAGTCCTGTCCGGGAATACACTCCTTGCAAATACCAGTGTCATACTTTTAAGAGTGCTGCATTCTGCTCCAGAGCCTCCTCCGCCTTGGCAGGAGCTCACTCAGACCACACCCAATGCATCCCTCCACGTGGCAGGGAAGCAACGTCCAAAAACAACTCTTGATTCTTCAGCTGGTAGTGGAGAACAGCCTGCAGATAAACTGTCCAGGCTCTTGTCTTTTTGGTGGTCAATTCTGAAATACAGGTCCTGTCCCAAGGTCCTGTTGGGACCCTGATGCTACAACAAGCAGTCCAAGAGTATCTGTATCCTATTATTGGCTTTGTTTTCTCTATCTTGCCAAAGTGCTTGACTATTCATTTACTGAGCAACATTTTCTTTGGAGCACAAGCCCCTTGAGAACAAAGACTTTTGTATACCAGAGAGCTCCAGGAATAGAGGTGAAAGGCAATGAGGAAATAATATGCCACAATATAAACTTTGGAAAGGGTAAGCTCACATTCTTTTGTTGTAGAAATGCATTTGATATATGTATATACTCTTTATAAGTGGGCAAATTTTGGCATACCATATAATAGAATATCACAGAAAGGAATACATTACTGTTAGGTAAAACAACATGGATGAATCTCAACAGTGTTATATCAAATAAATAATCAGATATAAGTTGTACATACTATTGGGCTCACGACATTTTGAGGCAGATGATACTAGTGTATAGTATGGGTGTGCTATTGTATACTAGGATGACTATAGATGATGTTCTGTCCATGTTAAAAAGCTATAATAAATGAGTTTGAATGGTTTTATCATAAATGATAAATGTTTAGGAATATATATGTAACCTGATTTAAACATTACACAATGTCTGCTATCAAAATAGAACACAATGCCTTATACATATTGATAATTTTAATGGTTTTATGTATCAGGATTTAAAAAATTCAAAACAGAAATCAAGTTACAACAAGAACGAATTAGTAGTAGCCTGACTGGAGACTGGGAGATTGATTTCAAGGGGGTATGAGAGAGGTTTGGGTGGGACCGAAATGCTCTGTGCTGAAGTTCCAGTGTTGATGGATTGGTTACATGTTTGCTCATATTTGCCACGACTCATACAGTTTATACACATCATACTGTTTTATTACATGTAAATTGTACCTAATTTAATCTAAGACAAGCCATGAGACCTATGCCCCTTTTGGTATGATGTGATAACTAAATTATCTTGTATGACAGGCTAAATATCTTTTGTGAGGAAGCACTATTTTTTCATATACTGCAAGTTATTACTATAAACATGTAAAACTAAATAGAATAAAATAATAAGTTTAAAATCTGTTGATAAGTTTTTAATATAGAATTATTTTTGAGCTTCCAAATAAAATTGATCTAGGCTTGAAACACTCATGATTTTGAAAATGTCAACACCAGCCTTTTAAGAAATATACAATACATTCTGACTATCCATAGTTACTCTATCATGCGCTGGTGAACCGTACTTTTATATATTTATTTTATTGAGGCTTTATAATTTTACTTTTATGGGCTAAATTATGACACCCATATCATATTTCCATCTGTAGTTATCTGCTGTGTACTCTGCCTATCAGCCTTTGATTTATTTATGTTTATTGTGGCATAATATTTGCATGTTTGATGGGGCACATTATGGTAATTTGATGCACATATACAATAGCAATGATCAAAGTGCTTCCATCTGCTCAAATGGTAAACTGATCTTGCACTTGGAATCTTATGATTTTTTTCTAATCATTTTGAAATAGTAGTAAGTCGTGACCAATTACTTGGCTCCTTCGCTGTGGACAGCCCCAGTTGCTTCCTTCTCCCTGTGTCTCATGCCCCTTCTTGAGCTCCATTCTGCTCTTCTTAGCCTCTACTCCGTCCACACACAAAGCCTGAGCTCGTTGCACACACGTGAGTGGGAAAAAAATAGTATTTCCTTCCCCGTGTCTGTCTTATTTGGTTCAACTAAAGGACCTCCAGTCATACGTGTGCAACTGCAAATGACAGGCTCTCATAATTTGTTTTTAAAGGCTGAACAACACCCCATCGCGTATACCTCTCTACACCTCTCACATTTCTGTCACCCATTTATCCCCTGGTGTTCCATATCCAGGTTGTTCCATATATGGCTAATGTGAATAAAGCTGCAGTAAATGTGGCAATGCAAGTGTCCTTCTGCTGTAGTGATTGCATTTCCTTTGGCAGTGGAATTGCTGGACATATACTAGATCTATTTTCAGCTTCCTTAGAAGAATTTCCACTCTGTTTCACATTAGTGGCTTACTTACATTCCCAACAACAATGTAAAAGAGTTTCACTTTCTTTGCATCCTCACCAACATTTATTATTTTTGTCTTTTTTTTTGACTAGCCATTGTAACTGGAGAGTGATGATATGTCCCTGTGGTTCTAATTTGTGTTTCCTTAATGCTAGGTGAAATTGAAATTGTTTCGTACACTTGTTGCCCATTTCTGTGGCTTTTTTTTTAAAAAAAGAAGAGTCTATTCAAACATTCAGCCCATTTTTAAATGTATGTTGTTGTTGTTGATGATTTTTGTGGCACTCAGCTTTTTGAGTTCCTTCTATATTCTGATATTAATCCTTTATTTGGTAGTTTGCAGGGGTCTTTCTCCCATTGTGTACAGTGTCTCTTAACTCTATCGATTTTTTTCCCTTGCTGTGCTAAAAGCTCTTAGCTTGATGTAGTCTGTCCTTTGAATTTTCTGGAATTCTATCTAAAAAAATTGCCTACATCAGTATCTTGAAGTGTTATTACAGTAATTTCATAGTTTTAGATTTTAGATTTTTCATTTTTTATCCACTTTGAGTTGATTTTCATGTGCATTGACAGGAAGGGATCTTGTTTCATCCCCCTGAGTCAGTACATACAATTTTTCAAGCATCATTTATTGAAGGGTATCTTAGTTACTTTTTTATTGCTGGGATAAAATATCTGTCATTGGCAATTTAACTCAGTTTCAGGTCTCACACTGTCCATTTACAATCAGTGTGCAACCGTGGAAGCACATGCAGAGGCTGGAGAGATGCTCACTGCCTTGTGGACAGAAGCCTAGTGAAGCAGGAGCCAAGCTCAGGCCTGAAGACTAAAGCAAGGCTACAGCTTTCCCGGGAAGAAGCTGCAACAATGTTTCTTCTTCCTCCTTTTACTTAGTTCAAGCTGCCAGCCATGTCCCCGACTCCTAGGGTGGGTACCCTTCCCTCACTTCCGGGCCCAAAGGTCAACAACAAACACCTGAAAGTTCTGCTCTGGGCATCTCCAATTGCAACAAGTTGACACAATCTTTCCAGGTCAGACCCCAAGCCTCTGCCCCTTCCAGCCAGGCCCTGCCTCCCAACAGCACACAGTTCCACAGTTATCCCACTATATACAGATACATGAGGCTTTTTGAGGTTTCTTCAGATCCAAACAATAGCAAAGGGACTGTCCTTTCTTTCTCTAAGGTATGTTCTCAGTGCTTCCTTTGTCAAACACCAGCTGGCTCTAGGAAGGTGGGTTAATTTCTAGGCTGGCTATTCTTTCCCATTGGTGTATCTGTATGGTTAGTTGTTTTTGCTGCTTTTTTTTTTTTTTTTTTTTTTTTTGCCAGTGGTGTACAATTTGGTTCCCAGAGCTTTATGGCATGTTTTTAAATCAGGTACTGTGATGTATTCAGCTTTTTTTTTTTTTTTTTCAGTTTTCTCGGGATTGAGTTTGATGTTCTTGACCATCTTATGATTCCACATAAATTTTAAAAATGTTTTTCCATTTCTGTGAAGAAGTTACTGGTATTTTTGATGTGAATTGTATAAAACCTATAGTTTACTCTGAATACATTGGTCATTTTAACAATGTTAATTCTTCTGATCTATGAAGATGCAGTAATTATTCATTTTCATAGCCTCTATAATTTCTTCCAACAGTAGTTTTGAATCTTCATTGTAGAAATTTTTCATTTCCTTATTTAAAAATGTTTTATATATTTTTATGCCTACCGTGGATAGGATGGATAATTTCTTTTTCAGAAATTTTATTTTTAATGGATAAAATACTACATTTTTAGCAAGCAATTTTGTACCTTACAATTCATTAAATTTAAATCTTAGTTCTAGCAGCTTTTTGATGGAGTATTTAGTTTTTTTCTAGCTGTAAAATTATGTCATCTTCTAACACGGCTAATTTAATTTCTTCCTTTCCAATATAGATGTCTTTTATTTCCTTTTCTCTTGCCTAATTCTTTGGCTGCTTAAATTTCCAGTGGTATATTAAATGAGTGGGCATTCTTGTCTTATTCCCAATGCTGGAAGAAAAATTGCTGCTTTTATTGTTCGATGTAGTATCAGCTGTGGGCTTTTCATAAATTTTAGTATTTTGAGGTCTGTTTCTTCTATTCATGACTTCTTGAGAGTTTCTCTCATGACCAGATGTTGTGTCTCATTGAACACCTTTCTTTCATTTACTGGAATTTGTCATATGGTTTTTGTCTTTTATTTTGCTTAAATGTTTTGGTATGTTTATTGAGTTCTGTATGTTGAATCTTTCTTGTATCCTTGGAATAAATCTCACTTAAATAGCACATGATTTTTTGATACACTATTAATATGATTTGATATTACACTATTTTTATATCTATGTTAGCCAAGGGTATGATTCCATAGTATTTTTTATTTTGGTTTTCGGTTGTGTTTTTTGTGTTGTTTTGCTATCAGAGTAACACTATCTTGTAGAAATAGTTTGGAAGGTACTTTCCATTTCAACTTTTCTAGGATAGTTTTAAAAATTGGAACTAATAGTTTGGATGTTTTACAAAATTTATTAGTAAATCCATTAAGTTTTGGGCTTAATATGTTAGATGGAAGACTTATTTCCTATAACTATTATTTTTATTAGTATATATTTGTGATATAAAACAATTACATTCAAGTTGGGGAATTAATACACGTATTGCATCTTAAGCACTTTTACTTCTGTCTTCTCTCCTGCTCTTTTATCTCCCCCCCATTCTCAGCCCTCCTTCCCATCTCCACAAAGTTCCTCCCTGTTTCCTATAATCTCTCTTTTATTTTGTTTTTAAATTTTTATATTTCAGGTTTTTTATGTAAGAGAAACTGTGCAGCTTCCCCTGAAATGACTCTTTTTATTAGTATGTATTTGTCATGTATAAAAAACTACCTTCAACTTGGGGAAGTGGTGCGATATTAATACTTACTGCATCATTTTTGTTTGTGTTTTTGAGGCAGGGTCTCTGTATATTAGGCCAGTCTAGAGCTGACTATGTAGCACCCAGGCTGGTCTTGAACTCATGGCATTCCTCCTTCCTCAGCCTTCTGAGTGCTAGTATTGCAGTTGTACAGCACCATGCCCAGTGTATGTGGTGCTGGGGAATTGAACCCAGGGCTTTGCGCTTGCTAGGCAAATGCTTTAGCTGCTAAGCTATTTCTCCCCCTGAACTTACTGCATCTTCATAACTGTTAGGCTCCCTTTCTCTCCCTGTGTTCCCATCTCCCCTTCCCCCAGCTCCTCTCTCAACTCTACAAAGTTTATCTTCCTGTGTTAGTCAGGGTTCTTAGAAAAACAGAATTAACAGGAAATATATATATATATATATATATATGGATTTATTAGCAGCTTACAGAGTCTGAAGAGAGTTCAAAATGACATCTGCACATGGAAAGCTGAAGGATCAAGTAGCTGCTCAGACCCAAAGATGGAAGACTCCAGCCTGAGATTGAAGATCTGGAAGCTCATTGCAGAAGGACCAGTGTGTCTGCACTGGAGATTGATGTTCAGAGGTGAAGGCATACAACAGAGTTCTCTCAGAAGAAGAAGAAATCTTTCTTCTTCTGTCCATGTTTATTCAGTCCAAGCTACCAGTCTGTTGGTTGATGCCACCCACGTCTGGGAGGGGTCTTCTTTCCTGTTTGCTGGTCTACCTGTTGGCTGTCCATCGACCCAACCAAAACTGCTCTACTGATCACCTGGATCCTCCTAATCCTTCTCCAGTTGACATAGCCTGTTGTTTTTTGTCACCTCTTTTTTATTTTAAACTTTTAGTTATTTATTTTTTGGGTTTCTCACATAGAAGAAACAGTGTGATATTTAATCTTCTGTAGTTGATTTACTTTATTTTGTACTAGGCTCTGAAGGTGCGTTCATTTCCTTTCAAGTGGCTAAAATGTATCCTTCTCTATAGCAGAGTAATATTCTATTGTGTATGTATGTTACATTGTCTTTATTCATTCATCTGTTGATGAGCACATTTTGGTTGCTATCAAGATTTAGCCATTGTGAGCTGTGTTGTGGTAAACATGGGTATGCATGTGTCACTGTAATGTGATGTGATGTTTAATTCCTTTGGAAAGGAGAGCCGGGTCAAATGAAATGTCCACTTTAGTTCTTTCTTCTTCTTCTTTTTAAAACAAGCTTCAAGTTGACTTTCACACCATTTATACTAGCTTGAGTCTTATTTTCCTCTACAACCTCACCAACATTGGCTGTTTTTGATTTCTTTATAATCATTTATACTGGAGTGAGATTGAATCTCAGTGTTGTTTGATTTGCATTTCTCTAATAACTAAAGATGTTGAATATTTTTTCATGCATTGATATTTATTGGCCATTTCTACTTCTTCTGAGAAGTGTGTATTCCTTTCAATTGCCCAATTTTTGATTGGGTCTTTTATAGTGGCAGGTTAAGTGATCCGATTTCTTTATATATTCTAGATATTGGTCCTGTCCTTGATGAGTAGCTGGCAAAAGTGTTTTCTATTTGGTCTGATGTCTCTTCACTCTGTTGATTATTACATTTGGTGGTTATAGGCTCTAGGTTTAATCTAATCCTATTTTTGTTTCACAGCATTATTTATAGTTTCTATTCTCATGGCTAAAGATCAGTCAGGATAAAAAAAGCCCTGTCCCTGTTGTAGAGCTCCGTTAATTAGAGTAGGTCTCCCTAAAAAGGATTCTTGGATTTGATTATGTTTTGGTGTTGACCCTTCTCTTCAACTTATTCAATTTAACATCTGACCTTCTGGCCTTCTTCTGGGGGTGGATTCCAGCACTACTCAGAGAAAAACATGAACAACTGTAATGTTGACCACACAAAGACTAGCCAGATATTGATAGACAGTGAGAGTCAATTAAATGCAACCCCTATGCTACTACTCACAATAGAAAAAATTCATCCATATTCATAGAGTCTAAGAGAAATCAAATATTGCCATATCATAAAATAATTATTAAAAATTGCAACAGTATCACACACAAAATAAAATTAGGTATAAACACAAGCCAAGTATCAGCATACTGTAAAGATCTAATAAATTGAAGCAGAGTTAATAACTGAAAATAAGTTAGCATTAATAGCTTAGAATAATCAAAATAGCTAAAATTAGTAATGTTTAATAGTAATAACAGTAAAAGTGATAGGTTTGGGGCAATAAAAAAAGAAACGAGAAGTAAAATCTGAAAGAAAATTAAAAAACTATAAGAAGAAGAAATAAAGAAGAGATGAACAAGCAGAATTAGGCAAAATTAACATAGAAACAAGAAACAAAACTTAAGAAAGAATAAGACAAGAAGAACAAAATGGAGCAAGCAAACAAAAAAACGAGAAAACAAAACATAAAAATACAAAGTTAGAGAAACAGAAATGAAATCCAACATTTCCCCCAGGCTAGTGTGTCTGGCGCCAGTCCACCAGGCACAGGCAGGAGAGGGAGTTGGGCTGGGTCCTTGGCTTGGCAGGCCGCCCATTGCTGTGTGAGCTCTGAGTCCTGCTTGCCTTTGCAGCTAGGCACACAGCGTAGCAGAGCGTTGCCCTCCAGCAGCTTTGAGCCACTCTGCCCTTCGGTGCCCCGGGCCACTGCCAACCCCAGCCAGCGCTGTGGCTGTCCGTTCGTGGTGCCCCACTTGTGCCTGTGTTGTCTTCACTTGCTCTGTAATACCTAGCTTTCCTGTCAGCCTCTTCTTGACTTCAGAGCTCTTCCTCAGTTTCTCTTCATTAAGTTGTTGTTTTTCAGGTATTTCTAATTCAGATCTTGGACTGGCCGCAATTTGCTGCCAAGTTTTACTCAGGAGACTTCTTCGTCGTCGTCTTCGTCTTCTTCTTCTTCTTCGTCATCGTCTCCTCCTCCTCCTCCTCCTCCTCCTCCTCCTCCTTCTTCTTTTTCTTCTAGACATGGCTTTGCTCTGTAGCCCAGGCTGGTCCTGAACTCACTATGGAGCCCAGGCTGGCCTTGGACTCTTACCGATCCTCCTGTCTCAGCCTCCCGAGTGCTGGGATTACAGGCGTGCACCCCTACACCCGGCTTATGTGGTGCTGGGGAATCGAACTCGGGTATTTAGCACTTGACTTAGCTCTTACTAGGCAAGCTCTTTGACTGCTGAGCCATTTCTCTAGCCCCAGAAGACTTCTAATTACACTTCAGTCTCTACACATTATTGATTTTTTAAGTGTTAAATGTTTTGTTTCTTCTTGATTCAATTTGGTAGGTTTTATTTGCTCAGAAATTTGTCCATTTCTTCTAGGTTTCTCAACTTTTTGGCATATAACTACTCATGGTAGGTTTATAGTAATACGTTTTATTTCTGTGGTATAGGTTATAAGTGTTTCTCATATATATATATCTGACTTTGTGTGTCCACATTTTTTTTCTTAGTCTAGCTAAATGTTTGTCAATTGTTTTTTATTTCATCAGAAATTTAACTCTCTCATTAATCCTTTGTATTTTGTATTTTTGGCTTCCATTTTATTTATTTTTGGTCTGTACTTATCACTCCTTTCCTTTTACTGGTGGTTCTTATAAAATTAAGACTTTCAGCTGTATCTTCAGGTTGTCTATTTGAGAATTTTCTAGTCTTTTGATGTTTGTGTTTACTGGTATGAACTTTTCTCTCAGTACTTTTTTTTCTATATCTCTCGGATTTTGATATGTTGTGTTGCCTTATCATTGTTTTTGTTTAAAAATTCTTTTTGCTTATACTTTTAATTTCTTTGATTAACCATTGGTGATTTAGAAGCACATATTTAATTTCCACATATTTGTATATATTACATGCTTCTCCTTGTTGATATACAGTTCTATTTTATGAGGTCTGAGGAAGTACATAACATGATTTCAGTAGTTTTAAAAAATTTATGAAGAGACTTGACTGTGGCCTAACATGTTCTATGTATTCATGAGAAGAATGTGAATTCTATTGCTGATGGATAGCACATGTAAATGTTTTCTGGGATGGTTTTCTTGGTAGTATGGTTCACAGTAGCTATTTTTTGGTTGCTTTTCTATATAGATGATCTATTCATTTAGAAAAGAAGACTGTTAAAGTCTCTCTGTTATTGTATTTGACTCTATCTCTCCCCTTAGATCTATCATAATAATGTGTGTTTACATATTTGGGTAATACTATGTGGAGCGCATTCATACTTACATTTGCTATATCTTCTTCCTGAATTGATATTTTTATCAATACACAATATCAAGGACTTTATCTTTCTTACAGGTTTTGACTTAAAATTCAACATTGCATTTTTTATTCCATTGATAGAAATTTTTATTTCTAATATTTCTGATTAATTTTTAAAATATCTGTTTCTTTGATGAATTTTACCTTAATACCCAGAATTGATTTTCTCATTTGTTTGCATTGTCTATCTGTATTTTGTTATACCCAAGTTTCCTTATGATTGTTATTTTCCAAATCTTAAGATATTTTATAGATTTCTTTAAAATTGGAAACTGTTTTTAATTAAATGTTTTCCTTTGGAGATATCCCATCTTCTCACATGTTTCTTACATCCCTGTGTTGATGTTTGCGCATCTGGCATAACATTTGCCTCTTCCAACTTTATGGAGTAGATTTTGTCAAAAAGACTTTATTTATTTAGATGGGATAAACGGTGTCATTAGGGTGGATGCTCTGACTGTGTACATAAAGTCAAAAGTACTGTGGCTTATTTACTTGTTTGTTGCTGGGACACAATACACAACATCCACAACTTAAAAGAAAGAAAACTTTGTTTTAGCTGATAGTTTCATGATTGGCTGGAAGTGGGTGGAAGCATGTGACAAAGGCCCTGCAGGAGGAAAAGCTGCTCACAGCATGGCAGATAGGAAGCTGAGTGGCCAAGGAAGCGAAGAGCTAGCATATGGCCCTCCAGGTCAAGCCCCAGTGGTATTCTTCTTCTGGGTCAAGCTCCTGTGTTCTGCTTTTTCCAACCAGGCCCAACCTCTTAACAGTGTATTGTCCCATACACAGTGCACAACATCAAAATTCATGAGGCTTTTGAGGGACACTCTAAGCCATAACATTCCATCTGTGGCCCTCAGAAGACTCATGTCCACTTCTTATGCAAAACGCATTTAGCCCTTCTCTAAGAGTTGCCAAAGTCTTAACAGTTCTTGCACTGCTAAAAATTTCAACTCTAAGGACTCCTCTGGGATGAAAGGCAAGCTCTTAGTTGGAGTTCTTGGGAAAAAAAAAACTCTTTTAACATACAGAGGCACAGGATAAACATTCCCATTCCAAGAAAGAGGAAAAAAAGTAATCGGATCAAGCACAAAAAAAGAGGAAGGCAGCACCAAATCCTGCAGTTTCATTAAATCTGGTATCTCTGTTTCTGGCACCTCATGCAAGCTATGGCACATTGTGAGCTCTCAAGGCTACTGGCAACCCAGCACCTACGGCACTGCCTCTGGCTACAACTTCCATGACTTTTTTTTTTTTTTTTTTTTAGGCTAGCTCGACTCACAGCATATAGCTTTCCTCAGCAGATGATCCACATTCCTGGCGTCTCCATATTTCTGGACTTTCTGTTGCCCCATTAGCATTCATTTCACAACTTCATGCCCTGCACTCCCCAGGGCGCGATGCCTAGCCTCAAAAGCTCTGTTCTGAAATCTGCATGGGAGCCGCCATGACTCACAACTTTTGCATTCTGCACGTCTGTGAATGAGCCAAGTTCTGCTGCTGGCTGGAGCAGTGGTCTGGCTCTCCTGGGCTTCTGCTGCAGCAGCCACCATGGCTTGAGTTGCTCAACTCCAGGAGGCTGAACTCTGGCAAATACTGCCTTCTTTGTCCTGTTAGCCTGTTATGAGTACTCTTTCTATCCTTGAATCAGTAAAGGGTGGGGGTCATGTTGATCTTTTATATGCCATCAAAATATCTTTTCTATGGTCCTGATTCCAAGTGCTTGACTTCTTTTTAATGCTAAGCTCCTCAACAATTAAGTGCTCTTCTGTCTGTACTTTGGAGTCACCTTCTTCATGGCAAAATTGTCATCTTTTTCTTCTTCCATTTTCTCCTGCTTTTCAGGCTGAAAGCTGTAAACAGGACCCAAGGGACAGCATAAGCATTGGGCTGCCTTGAAATTCCCTCCACTTTAGATGAAGAAGCCTGCCACCGTTAATCTCAGTTCAGGCAAAGTCTTGGGAAAGGGGAAAAATGCCAGCACACCCTTTTCCAGAGCATGGCATGCAAGACTTCAGAACCAGTTGCTAGTTAAGTCCTCTATTCCATTTGAGTCCCCCTGAACCTGACCTTTACAATCCACATTTTAATCAGCATTTTGGTTTTTTGAGCTCTGACCACAATCTCCCATCAAGTCTGGCTCACAGAATTCTAAGGTTTCTCTAGCAGGCATCTCCACATCTTTCTAAGCTCCTTCTACAGCCCAGTTCCAAAGGCATTTAAACCACACTGTCAGGTCAAGTTGTAGCAATGACCCCACTCCTCTGGTACCAAGTTTTGTCTTAGTTAATTTTTGTTGCTGGTATACAATACCCGTCATCCATGACTTAAGGGAAGAATAATTTATTTTAGCTCACAGTTTTAGAAGGCCTCAGTCCATTTGTGGTTGGTTGGCAATGGGTAGAAGCGTATGACAGAGGCCCAACATGAGGAAGACCTGTTCACAGCATGGAAGACAGGAAGCTAAACGAGCAAGGCTGGGCAGAGCTAGCATGTGGCTTCCAGGTCATATCCCAGCAATTCAGCCCTTCTGTGTCAAGTCCCAGTACGCCACCCCTCCCAACCAGGCCTCACCTCTTAATACATGGTGCTATTGGCTTTCCACAACATCCAAGTACATGAGGCTTTTGAGGGACATTTCAGATCCCAACCAGAGCACAGAAGTTCTGCATGAGTTTTTTGGTTTAACTGTTGTCAGCAGTATAGATGAGTACTCCGGTAAACTAGAGTGAAGTGGCTCATGAAGGTAGTTATATGATCTTGCAGTGGACATGGGCTTTCTAAGATGTATGTACTCAGGTTCCATAGAATTGAGTACACATGGCCCTGGGACTTGTGATGGCAGTTCTCATAGTCTTAGTGATGTAGGCTATTGAGAATATTGTCCTCGAGTCCCCCAGAACAAGCATATGTGACACCAAGTACTGTGCTAAAAGCCACAGCTCCTGAACTGTAGAGTGTGAAGCAGAACTACCCCAGGACCCCCAGAATGAGGAGAAGCCTTGTACAATGATGCTAGCAGCCACCATTTTGGGGCCATAGGATGTGACCTTTCTCAGGCCCCATAAGATGAACATAAGTGATCCTGGATTCTGGGGCACTGATAATTCAAGGACATTGTATGCCTAAGGGGTCTTTCCCTAATCCAATGGATGATTGCAGATGGTTCAGGGCTTGAGGAATTGATTTCCTAGGGCTGTGTTACTCAGTTAGTACTTTTTCTAGGTCCTAAGAGACAAGTGCAAGCGATTCCAAGGCTTTTGAGACCAAAAGTTGAGGTCCTAGATCTATGAGCTGTGGAGGAGAACTTCCTTGTGCATCCTGTGGCATTCATAGGTAATTTTTTGGGTTGTGGCACTGATGTCCATGCTTTTGGAATTGTAGGACATTAATAGAAATGTCTCGTGGTCATTCAGGAAAAGTATCAGTGGGACTGAGGCTTGTGCAATTATTTTCGGAGCAGCAGGACCTGGGTGGGGGCTGTCTCCTAGTCCTAAGGGACAAACCTGTGTATTTCCAGGCCTTTTTATACTAGCAGCTGCAGTCTCAAGACTATGATCTGGACAAGCAGCCCTTTCTAGTTCCTGCGACATGAGTACAGGTGTTTCTAGGTTTAGGACACTTGTAATAGCTATTCTGGAATTCAGGAGATGGATAAAAAAATCTTCCTCAGATCTGTGAGACAGGCAAGGGTGATGCCAGGGAGTTTTGTATCAGTGGTCACTGTCCCAAAAAGATGAGTTGTTACAATATATTTTTTTTTCTAATTCTCAATGGGTGAGTATAAGTGATTCTGAGATAGGCATGTTTCTGGATCTGTGGGAAGGAAGAAGGGCCCTCCTGCAGTTCCAGAAGGGCCAGTGTCAGGGAAGTCTGGATTTCCCACCAGCGTTTGTGTGCTCGAGGGTGTTTACTCATGACATTTTAAGGTTACATGTA
Source organism: Ctenodactylus gundi (assembly GCA_004027205.1). Taxonomy (NCBI): domain Eukaryota; kingdom Metazoa; phylum Chordata; class Mammalia; order Rodentia; family Ctenodactylidae; genus Ctenodactylus; species Ctenodactylus gundi. The sequence continues at coordinate 49,605 of PVKB01005899.1, forward strand.
GTCATTTGTCTGCATTAAAAAGAGCTCATACAATGTGTTTTCTTTTTTTTCCTGTATGCCTCAACTTCTAATGTCGATTGTGCAAGAATATTCAAGCTCTCCATTTCTCTGAGTACCAATGTGCTCTTAATAGCAGGTTAAATAAGTTCAGACCATTCCAAAACAAAGAACATCCACACATTAGGTACAGAATATGTCTCCTGTTACATATAAAATTGTCTGCTTAATTCTAGTAATCCAGAAGTTATAAAATGAGGCTTACCTCAGAAAACTATCCAAATCCAGACACCCAATAGACATTTTTGTCTCAAGTTCAATGCTAGGATTTAAAAATAAATGTAATGACTACATTCATGTTCTTAACTAAGTCCAATGAAATAAGCAATTATTTAAATGTGTTCTATCCCACTGAGGCCAGAGAACTAAATAGAATAGCTTGAAAAGTTACCGAAGAAACTGAAGACTTGTTTTTTTCTCAAACTCTGATTTAAGGATAAAATTGAAAACAGAAAAGAACTGCCACCAGCATTATGGTTAGCGCTGGAAATCCCAGTTGCAGTTCATGTAGGTGACACTCAGGGCCATTTCCAGTGAGTGCTAGAGGTGTGTCTGGATATTCAGTGAATAAATGGAAGGAGCCAGTCAGATATGGTGGCACCACTTGTAATCCTAGCACTTGGGAGTCTGAGTCTGGAGGATTGTGAGTTTGAGGCTAGCTTAGTCTACCTAGCAAATTCAAGGCCAGCCTATGCTACACAGTGACACCCTATCTCAAAACCCAATAACGAATAAGTGAAAAAGAGAGCCAGCTGGGGACTATGACAGTAAAAGTGATTAATTATTATACACTTGAATGAATCTACTGATGTCCGACTTCTGAGCATCGCAGTTTAGAGGCTGGAGTTCCATTCATTATTTCTCCTGTCTCTCTCTTCCACCACCCCTTTCTGAGCTCCAGCGACACATTTGGTAGAGGTGGCTTTTGTAATTGCCATTAGATAGAGTAACGCACACATATCTTTCCCCTTCCTGTAGCTTTATTGGGGTATAACTGACAAAAATGGTATCTATTCGGGGTGTAAAATATCTTTATCTAAGATTTATCTTTATACAAGATTGAATGTGCAAATATATTGTACATGATTTTATATGTATAAACATTGTATAATGATTACCATAAAAAACTAATCGACATGTCTATCACCACACGCAAGTTTTTTTATGTGTGTGGTGAGGACACTTCAGATCTACTTGTAGCAAATTTGAAGTAACAATACAGTCACTATGTTGTATGTTAGATTTCCAGAACTTACTGACTTTACAACTGAAGGTCTGTGTATTTTGAACTGCATCTTCGCACTTCCCTGCCCTTGCTTCCGGAAACTCCTGTTTTATTCTCTTCTTCTGTGAATTTGACTTTTTAAGATTCCAGGTTCAAGTAAGACTATACAGTATTTGTCTTCTGTTTCTGCCATTTAGCATGATGTCCTCTGGGCTGTCTATGTTTTCAGAAATGACAGATTTATATTCTTTTTATGGCTGAGTAAGTTTTGTGTGTATACGTGCCACATTTTACAAATCCATTCATCAGTCAGTGAATGGTTTGGTTAATTTCATGTCTTTGTGATTCTGAATAATTCCATAATGAAAATGAGAGTGTACTTTTCTTTTTGAGATGTTAATTATATTTTCTTTCTATATATATATACCCCAAAATTAGATTGCTAGATCATATGGTAATTTTATTTAAAACATTTTTACCAATCCATCCTATTTTCAATGGTATTGTGCCAATTACATCCCTCCTAACATTGTACAGTGATTTCTTTTTTATCCACATCCTTTTTGACACTTGTTACGATTACTGTTTTTGGTTCTTGTTTATTGTGTGTCCTTAATGAAAAAGCATGGTAATCATGAATGAATGGTGAATACACTCTTCCGAAGAAAGACAAATGAAAAGGTAATGCTTCCGGTGCGCCCAGATGAAAGAGTCTATATAAGAGTATGGGAAGTGGCAGAGGTCGGGCAACAGGGAGGGGCTGTGAGAGGCCGAACTAGTTAGAAGACTAGACCCAGTTGTAGTAGAGAGCAAGGCTGACCTGGCGACACTGGACTTTTGATTCTTGTTTTCAGAGCAGAGCTTAATACCATTATGAAAATAGTTCTATTTTTTAATCTTCCAAATGGTCAGTTTGCTTGAGAGAGCTGAAGACATAATTATTGCTATGTTAGCAACCATCTTACATAAGAGTTTTATTTTATCTTTCAAGGAGGGTGAAAATTAGCATCTCAACATATGCCCAGCCCTAGCCTACCTTGAAGCTGACCTTCATGAAGTATAAATCTGGGGATACTTCACAATTTATCAGCCAGCTTTGTCAGTAAGAGTGAGCTTATATTTCAATGATATTAGTTATATTGAAAATCTGTGTGAGGAATGCAGTAGTAATTGATATTTGGGTAGGATGTTGGTGTGTTACATTCTGCCTGTTCCATAGAGCAGGTAGGTAGCCATCTGGCCTGTGGCAGATGGAGAGCGGTAGCTCTATGCAGACACACACGAGTGTGCAGGTGTGGCCTGTCTGCTGCATGATTAATTGTTTTTTTCCATGCAAGTTCACCAACTTGACATCTGATATATAATTTGAATATGATACATTATTTCTTTTAAAATAAAGCAGATATTAGATGTATTTCCACTAGTATTGTACCAGCTGTTACTCAGTTGTTAATCTTAAAATCATGTTATGAGAACCCCACAGTTATGGAAATACAGCTATATTTTTAAATGGAGCAATTAGGTAACACAAATTATAGACATTGTATAGGAAATAACTCACTATTAAATAATAAAATATGTCATATGCATAATTACATGGCACGTTATGCATTTATCAATGAACATTTCAACTAACTAGTATGTCACCATCATGTGAAACACAGATCCTACACTTAGAATGGAGAACAATGGAGTAGGAGGTTGTAAAACATGGAAGGGCTTCACTCATTTTTAAAATGGGTCATTGTTTCTAATATACTGTCACTTACTGACATCAGTACTAAAGTGAAGGCATTTCACATTGAATAGTTTGTATTTAAATTTTTATGGAATAAATATATAGTAATTAATTGGGGGGATTTATGGTCAACTACAAAACTATGAAATTCAGATAACCATGAAAATGCCCTATTTCCTCTGGAAGTATTCCTTTAGTCTTATATGCTCACCACTTCTTTTCAACAATTTCTGTTATGAATTCCTTTCATTCAGCCGACAATGGCACAGTCTTGTTCTGGTAAAATGATCACCTTTTTAAGGGAAAGCATAGCAAGTGAAACTTGGTAACTGTTCTATTTTTAAATTCTCTGATATTCCTTCCCTTCCTCTTTATTATTAAGTAACTGCCTCCAGCCATCTATTTGCTCCAGTAGAGGAATAACTCGAAATGGATTAGGTGAGTGTGGATGGCAGAAAACCCCAGCAAAATGCATTAGCAAAGAAACAGCAGTATCAGAACAAGAGCACGATGGGAGCCCTGGGCTCAGGATAAGCCTGGAATCTATTCTTGACTTATGTAAGTATTTCACTGGTGAAAGCAGTGCAGACTGCAAGGAAAGGGGGTGTTAGAAATTCAATAAACCTATCTTCTCCATCGACTTTGTGAGACAGGCTTTCTGGAACTGTGTAAACCAGAACAAGGGCAATACCATTTTACAGGTGGTGAGATCAAAGACTTTATCTACGGAAAAATGGCTCTATTATTTTCTATTTCTATCCTTGGAATTAGAATTCGGATTGATTCTCCCATGAACACAGTCTGGCTAGAACCTTCTGCAAAAAAGGATTTTACTTATCTGCTTCTTTTATATGATTTTTGGGTCTCCAGAAGTGGCTTCAAATTTTAGGGCAACTGCAGAAACATTCTTGGGATATACAATTGTCTCTACGAGTGTTGTAGTTTGCGACTTCCTGTACATATATATTTATGGGCAATTGGAGAGAATTTTTGAAATAAAAATTGTGGGTGTGTGGGTGTGTGTCTCTCTGTGTGTGTGAAGCAGACAGACCAGAGAGAATGAGAGAGAGGGGGAGAGAGATTAGTGAATAACCCTGCACTTTAGATATATCATCTACTTTTAAATACAAAAAATATATACATATATATTTAGAATTTAGTGGGTTTTACATATTTAATATTCACATTGGGTTCATTATCAAAATTTAAACTAAACTAACTTGCTAAAAACTTCGTATACTCATTCAGTAGAGACAAAAGGCTTTCACAACTTGTGTCCTACCTCAGTGCAGGTACCTTTGAATATGTCCTGCCGTTAGTGAATTATAAAAATTCTGCTTGTCTCCTGGGTAATGTCAGAAATTAAAAATATTGACTTCTATGTAAAAACCTCCAAATGATCTTTTTTTTAACTCTTTCTTAATTACAGCATGCTGGACAATGAGGAAACACTATGAGGGACCTCCTCCTTCAGAGTTCGCTACAACTCCACCTAGGGTCTACTGCTTGGGACACAGAGCCTGATTCCATCCCTGTGTTCATAGGAGGGTCCTGGAATTAAGAGGATTTTAATGAAGTACCAAACATGTATTTATAACTTATGAGGAACTCAAAAGTGACAATGACTTATGTCAAGGTTTAAAAGTAGCAACATATTTTGTAGTTCAGAAATGGAGGCATCATTGGTCAGGAAAGATGTTTTAGATCTACTTGCCCTGGAAAAGGTCAAACAAAATACATTTGATAAATGTATGAAAAGGTGCGATTTATTTCTGTTTTCCCAAGGGCTGGGTTCTGTGCTATGCCTTGGGAAGTGAGTAGTGAAAATTCCATAGTTTAGTGAAGGAAACACTCCTGGAGTGCTCACGGGATGCGACCAGTAGCCCAGTAGCTGACAAGATGGAGGCCTTCGGTCTGGTTACGCGCCCTTTCCCTAGGTTCCTTCTGCCTGAATAGTTGGCTTCTTGTTGTGAGTGACAGAGAAGTAAGTTTCCATCGGAGGCTGTGGGAATCCACACTGTACACACACTTGCTTTGGTTTTACCACCCAATGTTCTTCTTCCAAAATTTGTTAGTAGCTACTTGGTTGTTTTGCCATATTTTTCCAGGCCTTCTAAAAAAATTTTAGATTGACCATGTGATAGTTAGTTTACATAATGCACTCCTTAAATAAAGTAAAATTAGTCTTTTAACTAGATTTCTTAGAAAGTTATGATTTAAATCTAAAGAGAAATCCTTAAAGATCATATAGCTAGATTCTCTTACTCTATAGATTCTTAAGCTTTGGAAATTGATGTTCAATTACAACACAGATGAGATCACCCAGAAGTCATTGTATCTCTATGTTGGAGACAGTATTTGATTGTGTAGCATTTGAAAAACTCCCATTATAAGGCAATGAAACCTGTAGTCAATGGGAGGAACCAACACAAATCTCCTTCTTCATTTACATTGTGTCAATCAACATCATGACAGAATAATTTTTCTGCAAATGTCATAGGCATACTTAGTGGAATTTGTATATTTGCAGATTATATCACATCTTTCTTATGTAAATTTAATTTTTTCTTTCTTAGCTCACTAATTTTCTAAGTTCTTCAAGTATATAAAAGGGACTTTGTAATAAAGCAATCTAAACATTACTGGAATTTCCAGAAGGCAGTAGTATTATTTTTAGGTTTCACTAGCTAAGAAAATACACCATTTTTGTGAAGTTACTCTTAATTCAGTAACTTGTACAGATAAGTTTATATTTCATGAATGTCACATGATGGAACAGGAATAGTACATGCTCAGAAGGGAGCTATCAGTGCTATTCATTGTGTAAAGAGCTCATGTCCATGTAGGCATCTTTAGGTTGCTGTCATTCTGTTCCATTCTTTCATTTATTCATTCATCACATTGACTCTCAATCAATGTGTGCTGCCAAAGCACGTACTATGTGGGGCCATGGATGGACCACGGGGCAAGACAGGCTGCTCCTATTTTCTTGGAGCTCAGAGTATAGCATGTACGATGCAAGAAGTTTATGAGGTTGCTGGAGGGTGTTATGGCCCTTGGCCCGACTGAGTGATGGGGGATTGTTTCTGAGTCACTGACCCACCAAGGAATTGAAGGGTGAACAGACTTGCAGGGATTGTAGAACAGGAAGCCCAGGACTAAGGGAGCCATTGCCCACGAATGCAGCTTCCTTTGAAAAATACACATTATACATATGTATATATTCATATGTTTTATATGTATATAAGTGGTCTCTTCGTGCTCCATTGAGTGAAGTAAAATATTTGAGATCAGAAAAAAATATTTAGTAAGGCTCAGGCAAAGGCTTGAGCTTTTCCCAAAGGACTCACTATGGAAGTCCTTGTAAAGGGTTGATGAGTGCAGATATAGTCTGAATCTGCAACCCTAATGCCTGTCTCGTGCGCTTGCTCCTGGGGACAGAGGTGCTCTTGCTGATCCTTACAGGCCCTTCATAGTCACATCTCTCTGGAGGGAAAGGCTACGCCTCCTCAGAACCCCTAGAGGAGCAGGTGTTGGCCACTGTAGCTCATGAACTCATTCGTTCATTCCCAAGTACTTAGTACATTCCCATATGCTAAGAAGTCTTCTAGAACCAAGGCCCGCATAGACAGTTCCTGCCCTCAACATTGACATCTAGTGAGCAGTAAAAACAAATAAACAAACAAGATGTCACATGGTGATAAGTGCCATGAAGATAATGCTCATGAGGCAAGAGAGGTGAAAGGTGCTTTCAAGTGTAATTAAGGTTAAGTCAGCTCTCTGACAAAGCAATGTGTGTCTCAGTTACTTTTCCGTTGCTGTGTCTCAATAACCAACATCGCAAATTTGAGGAGGAAAGGTTTATTTTAGCTCATAGTTTTAGAAGGTCACAGTGCATTCAGGAGCAGAGGGCAGCAATCGAAGTACATGGCAGAGGTAGAGGAGGAGGCAGCTTCTCATGACATCACAGACAGGAAGGCAAGTTGAGAGTAGTTGAGACTAGTCCTAGTGCTCCAAGGAAGGGAAGAAGTAGCTTATATATCCTTCCAGTGATTAGCCCCTCCTGGATCCAGGTGTGGAAGGTGTGTCCACTACACATCATTAATTCTAACTTACACACCGTTAAACCCTCCCTCCAGACTAGGCCCCAATCTACCAACAGCACACGGTTCCACAGACAAACTATAACATTTAAAAACATGAGACTTTTGGGGGACATTCCAGAGCCAAACCGCAATAAAGTGTAAGCTGAATCCTTCCCCCGCCAGAATGAGAAGGGAAGTTTCGCTGTTACATGACAGGAGACTCCACACTTCTCTTAACCATTAAAGCTTGAAAGAATAACGTGACCCTTTCTATTTCTATTCTGTGGCCTAACGTCTATGGACACAATTTCTGCCCATGATCTGCTGCTTCCTGGGTTGACCCACAGTATCTGTATTTATTCCAGTCAAGAGAGATCTGAAGGGAGAAAATGTTGCAAAGGTTTTTTGACTCTCCTCAGTTTCTAAAAAAAAAAAAATCTCTTAGCTTCATACAGCAATTTCAAGTATTTGCTGACACCTATAATATGTAATTACAACCTTTTTGACCTCCTGGTATAGATTTTTTAATTTTGTGATTTTTCAAGAAGAACATGAAACAAATAGCTCAAAACATACATATTAGTTGTTGTGGCTGATGAAAAATGAAATTTCTCCTGCTCGGTATAGTGATAGTATTGTTTTTTCTACTCACTTAGACTCAGCCTTGACTGTGTGGTTTCTTTTGGACAATCAAAGGTGGCCTGGAGTGGTGGATATGTGTCAGTTTTCAGAGGATGCTTGAAGAGCATGTCAATTCACTATGTTGGTCCTTTGCCTTTTTTTTTTTCTTAATGATGGCAAATGGGTATTGGGAACCTTTCTTCTGCTTGCTGAGCTCCTGAGTTCAGTTGGTAGCTTATTTACAATAGAGTGAGAAAGAAAGAAACTTTTTTTTTTTCAGAGGCGCTAAGATTTTGAAGTTTGTTAGTGCAGTTAATTTTGGCCTAGCGTTCCAATCCCACAATAAGCCTAAGGGCTGCCAGGTTGGCATTTGTACTGAGCTGGGAGCAACACTGCTCGCTAACACATGAGGGATAACAGTGGTAAAGAAAGAAGTAGGAGAACGCAAGGAAAGGAGGCACAAGAAACCGGGTCTCACAGGACCTGGAAGAGATGAAAATGGTATTTCTCTCATAGATGAAGCAAAAACTGCAGTAGGCATTAAAATGTCAGTTAGGTTAAAGATGCAAAAGACTCCAGGTGTGTGGCCAGTTAGCCCCTTCCTGTGGTATCTGATGTATGTTGGCAGCATCAGCTGAGAGTTGGGTTTCCTTTCCTACGGACACGGCGCCTTGTGCCCTTCCAGAAGCCCTGCTTCTGTCTCTGAGCTAGTCTCTTCCCAGCAAGTCTAATCTAGGCAAATTCCCCGTGCTTTTGTATCCCTGTAGCCAAAGCTACAACTCAGACATGGATCCTCACCAGACAGCCCTTCTCTCTGCCTCGTCATTTCTTCTGGCTGTACATCAGTACTGCAGACTACTGTTTCTGGCTGGAGACATGCCCTTTCACCCGCTGGTTCCTGAGCCTTACCCCTACTTTCTTCAGCAGGCTGCACTGAGGATTCAGGATTTCACTTGAAAGTGCCTTGACTTTCTCACCTGCGGTCGGGACTCCCAGGGGTGCCGATTTTCTTACTCCCTTTTGATTTGTTCCTGTTCTCTTTGTTTCCAGTGCAGTCTGCTGGGTGGTTTTTGCTTTAATGCTGAAGACTCGCAGTCACATTCATCTTTTGTTTTGTGGACTATCTTGGTCCCAATCTACATGACTGCTGTGCTCTGACTGGAATCCTTTCTGGAGTTCTATTTTATTTTAATTTTCATTTATAGTTTTAAATGCCTAAGTAAAAAGTATCCATTGTAGAAAAATCAGAATTCACAGATAATGATGACAGCTAGTCATCAGCAACATTTAGATGTCCACAAAATATTAGTATACTGAGTACTATTCTAGGTATTTCATGTGTATTAACCAAAGGAAGATCTAAAAGTACTGTGCACAGATGCAAAAATAATTTTCTTATGCAATACAGCAGTTATTTATCATAAAAATGTGATCCCATTAGGTACATTATTGCATAATCTGTTCTGGTTTGGATCTGAAGTCTTGCTCAAAAGCCTTGTGTCTGGGAGGAGATGCAATTGTGGGAGTTAACCCATTGGTTTCCTGTGCTGCTAAGAGGTGGCTCCTGGTTGGAGTGGACAGATCATGGGGCTTGACCCAGAAGCAGAAGATCGCTGGTGCATGACCTGCAAGGATGTGCTCCCACTATGCTTCCTCACTCTCGTGGCCTCCTGGTGCCACGTGATGAACAGCTGTGCTTTGCCGCGGCCTCTACCATGTGCTTCTGTCATTGCAGGCTGCCCATGAATGGACTGAGGCTTCTGAAACTGTGAGCTAAAATAAATTTTTCCTCCTGTAAGTTGTGGGTGTCGTGTCCTGTGTTCAAACAACAAAAAAGTAATAGACATAACCTAACTTTATTTTAACCTAAAATGGGTTTGGTCATTTTCTCCAGGTCAATATGATCTATGTTGTTACTTTTATTATGATTTTTTGCGTTTTTGTTTGAGTATGTATGCACTAAAAATTCATTTACATGTCAATTACAATTTGGAGGAATTTGTGCCCATACAAATTTCTTTCCATTGTTTTCCCGCTCCTCCCCTTTCCTTTATCTACCCCTTTCTCCACCTCTTCACCATCAGTGTCTCTCTCTTTTTTTGTTACTGCTTAGAAAAGGTAGGCATTTTCTACTGTCTCTTACATTAAAATTTTGTTCTATACATATTTTTGTCAATAGGAGACACCATGTTTGGTCCATTTCTCTGAGCATTATTGACTCAAGGAGGCCCCAATTTCTTTTAAAAATGCTTTATATCTTTCTTTTGGGCAGCATAACATTCCATTGTGTACATATACCGCATTTTCTTTATCCATTCCTCCGTGGATGGGCATGTAAGTTGTTTCCACGATCTAGTTATTGTGGGTTGTGCTTCTATAAACATGGATATGCATGCGTCTCTATGATATGATGACTTTAGTTCTCTTAGGAAGATGTCTAGGAGGGCTTTGCTGGCTCAAAACCATTCACTGAGGGAAGACAGTATTTTTAACAAAAAGTGTTAGGAAATCTGGGTATCCATATGCAGAAGAAGGAAGCTAGACCCACACCTTTTGCCTTATACAAAATAAAATCAAAATGGAAGAAAGGGCTAGAACAAAACAGGAATGCTGAATCTGATGAAAGATACAATAGGTAATACACTGGACAAAACACAAATGGCATTGCTATCTTTCTTTCTTTCTTTCTTTCTTTCTTTCTTTCTTTCTTTCTTTCTTCTTTCTTTCTTTCTCTTGAGGGTCTCACTCTACAGTCCAGGCTGATTCTGAGCTCACTATCACTATGTAGTCCAGACTCACCTTGAACTCACAGTAATCCTCCTGCCTCTTAAATGTTAGGATTACAGGCATGCACCACCACACCCGGGTGATGCTGGGGAATAGAACTCTGGTACTTGGATACTCACTTTGATTGCTGAGGTATTCCTCCAGCCCTTATATTCAGCTTTCTAAGGAATCTCCAAACTGCTTTTGTTGTGAGACTGAAGGGTTAGCTGTGGTGGAACTCTCTGGTCAGCAATAGGGGTCTCTAATTTTCTGTGTGTCTCTGCCTTACTTTGGGGCTATTTCCAGCTGGAACCATGGAGCTATGCTGGTCTGGGGCCTAGTCTTCAGTTGTCCTCAAGGGGAAACTGAGTTCTGAGTCTTGAGTAGTTATGTTTAAACTTGCCTCTGTTTTGCCACCTGCTGGTGGAGCTATTTGGGCTAGGTAGTTCTGAGCATAGGTCTTTTAGCTATGCCTAGGAACTGGGCTGACAGGGTGCTAAAGCCCTGAGTTTGGAATTCCCCTGAGCAAACCAGGGAAATTCCATTGAACCTGACCCATCTGGACCACAGCTGTAGTGTCCGCTTTGTCTCTAACTGCAGATCTGCATTAGGTTCTGTTTAGTTGAATTAAGTCTGTCTGGGCAGGGCTGTGGAGCTAGGTTCCTTCCAAATAGTACCTGCTCCCTTCCCAGCTTCTCCCGTGGAGGGAAGGAGCTGCACAATGCAGGCTTATGTTGGGGGAAGGATCATGAACAGGGCTGCCTGTGCTGTGGATGTAAATTCCACATAATTCAGCTGCCTTATTGTCTGTGCATACTCACAGCTCCCTGCAGGACTCGTCCTCTAAGTGATCTGACCTCTGTCACCATAAGTTCTACCCTTCGTGGATTCCTTGGTCTCTAAGCAGCTCCCTACTGGGGCTCACCAGTTTGTGCACTGTTTACAAACTTTGACTCCTACGCTTTTTGATGTCTTGTCTTAGTTACTTTTTCATCACTATGACTAAATACTCAACATCCACAAGTTAGGGAGGAAAATTTTCATTTCAGGTCACAGTTTCTGAGGGTCACAGTCAACTCAGGGGTAGCCAGCAACAGCGGAAGTATGTTGCAGAAGTAGAGGTGGTGGCAGCTCCTCATGACATTGCAAACAGGAAGCTGATTTCATCAAGTCAAGCCAAATCCTGGAAGAAATGGCAACATATATATATATATATATATATATATATATATATATATATATATATATATATATATATATATATACTTCCCGGTCCCGTCCCAGCGATCTACCCTTTCTGGGTCTAGCCTCAGTGTTCCTCCCCTTCGACGTATGGTTCTAATCCACCATGTACCTGTAACCCACTCCACATGCCTGTGGTCCACCCCTCCAGACCAGGCCCCACTCTTCCAACAGTGCATGGCTCTATAAACAATCCATAACACTCAAATACATGAGACCTTTAGGGGACATTGCAGATCCATCCACAATATGTCTTGTCCTCTAACACGTCAGGGCTCCTGGACTTGAGCGTGGGAGCCTGATGACCAGGACTGGGCTCCGTCCACCAGACATTGTCACTAGTGTCTGCAGCTCTGCCTGGGCAGCTTCTGTAGCCAGCTTTGGCTTTGGCTTTTGCAGCAACCCACCAGGGCTTCCAACTATCCTGTTGGTTTGCTTTTCCTTCCCGAAGCTCTACTGTTACTCGGAGATGAGCTTTGGGAGTGGGTTTTACTCTGTCTCACCTTTCTGGCTGGACTGTGGTGATCCGATGAGCAGTGATCCCACATGGCCACCATTTTGTTGGTTTCTCCCTGCCACTTTTAATTGAAGAAAAATGTTGCATTTTATAATGTATTTGTATATTCTACAATTGTGGCATGTAGTAAATTGTTTCCATCCCTTTTACTATTCTGAGTGAAGTTGCAAAAGTCACTCATCTTCACATGTTAGTCTTCACACGTTTCTGATTACTTCTTTAGAGTAAATTTCAATTTATAGAGCTAAAAGGTCAAAGGATATGGCTATTTTAAGACTTTTGATGTTATTGTAAAGAAACCTGCTTAAGGTTACATAAATTTCTACTTATACCGATGGTGTAACAGTGTCTCTATCTACTCTTAACTTAAACAAGTTACCATTATTAACATTAATTATTTCTACTAATGATAACAGTAGTTGAAAAAACTGCATTTTTTCAATTGCTGTGAGACACAGTATGTTTTCTATTCATTCTCTGAAATGTCTCAGTGTCCATTGCCCATATTTCTATTAAGTGCCTGGCTTCTTATTTTTAAATTTTAATGTAGTTATTTTTTAATCAAAGTTACACATTAACACTGCTTAGGGACTTGCCAGCTGTGTAGTTTGCTGCTGACGACAGCAGTGCCCTTCCCTGCTGCCTTCTATTTCCTCATTCCTAGAGGCAACTGCTCCTAACACTTTGGCCTAATTCTGGTTCTTATTTCTATATTCCTAGAAGGTACCAGCCAATTGATTTTCCACTAAGGAATATGCATATTCAGCTCTTTTTCCCTATTACCTCCCCAGTACCTCTGCTTTTATTTTTCCAATCTTGTGCTGTAGTTGTGCCATTATTTTTGTTAAGTCAATGTTTATTGCTTGCAAAGTTATTATTATGCATATTTAGAGCTGGGCCATACTAAGCTATAATAACATTAACTTCTTTGTTTTCCTCAGCTTTCTTTTTTAAAAAAGTAATTGTCTCTTTTATTTGCTTCATTTTCCGTGAGTTTATCAATAGTTCAACACTAAATTACTTTTTATTTTAGATATTGTATCAAATTTGAAATCTCTCTGATCTTTCCCCTGGACAGTTGCAGTCTATTCCAATATGACCCCGGCACTTTCTATACTAATAATGTTCCACCATCTGCCTTTGTTCCCATCCATATGATTACTTCACTTTTCTTTGACGCTGCATTTTCTCTTTCCTATACCTTAAATATTCCTATTCTTTGTTTATTCCCTCATTTATGTTGGTATTTGCACTTTACAAATTCCAGTAAAAGAAAGTATAAAGCTAAAATTTAGGTTCTTTTTAAATATCTCTTGGGTACAGAGGATTGAGCTCAGGACTTTCACATTGAACTGTTAATATATCCCCTCCCCCACATTTTAATTTTTAATTTTTAGACAGTATTTCACTAAATTGCTAATTTTTGCTAAAAATTGCTAAATTGTTAGGCAAAAACTTGTGATACTTCTGCCTCAGTCTCCTGGAGTACTGAGATTATGGGTCTGTGCCCTCAGTTCTGGGCAAAATCTTAGATTTTATAAGACTAGTAATGTCTTCACTGTTTCCATCTAAATACTTGGCTGGGTCTCTGATTAGGTAGAAAATTCTGCTGATGGAATAGAAGCAATTGCCTCAGAATTTTGACATATTTCTCTTATTTCTAAGTTGCAATGATTCTCCTGGTCATTTCCTCTGGAGTTTTGTGAGATATCCCATTTTCATCACTTTAACATTTTGCAGTGGCATGTTTTGTAGAGATCTATTTGTATCACGTAGTGCTGAATCCTTTGATTTGGACATTTATGCTTTAGTTCTCAGCAGTATTTCTGAACAATTTATTTAATGCAACAATTGTTTTGAAAAATTCTTTAATGCTCCTTGCCTCGTCAGTGTTATTTCTTGGTTTGACTGTTGGATTCTCTGAATGGTCTCATCCTTTTTTTTTTTTTTTCCTTTTTTTGACTCCCTGTTTCTTCTTTCTTTTAAAAAAATTATCTTGATTGATTTCGTTAAAGATCTCTTCCGATTTTGTTAATTTAAAGTATGTACTGTATATTTAGCTTAGAAGTCTTCATTTATTGCCCCTGAATTTTTCTGTGTTCATGACCATGTTTTAGTTTTTTCTGGCAGCAAGGATGCTGCTACTGCCCTGAACCACTTTAATTTTCTTATATCCACTTCTTTTTGCACCTGCTTTGTTCAGTCAGATCTTGTTAAAAGGAGGTTTACTGTTTAGTGCTTTCAACAACATTATATTACTTTACATGAACTCCAAAGATTCTGTAGTGTGGTAAACATTTCCAGTATTAAGCAAAATCTTCATTGTAAAATTGAAATGCATTGAATAATATGTTAAGGCATGTGAGTCAATGGCATGTAGGTCAATGGCATGTAAATTAATCAGCCTTTAATTGCAATGTCCTTTAGAGTGAATGTGAATGCTAAGAAAATTCCTCATTAGTTTTATTTTTAAATATGGCTTTACTAAGAATACATTGATTTCTACATATTTTCACATTATTATTGTCATTTGGATATTGGTTCTTCCTTGTGCTTTAATTTCTGGGTTGACGAGTCTTAAATAAACCAAACTCAGCTGAATACAAAATTCAGAACTTAAAAATTCTCACCTAGAAATCAATCATAAGAAATTCGCTGGTGAATAAAACAGATTTTACTGGAGAAGAGGAAAAAGATGTGGTCCTTTACATCTTATACCCCACAGAGAGGAACATAAAAATCTGTTTCAAACAAAGTTCTTCTTAGTCACTCTGCCTTGAAACTCTCCCTTATTTCTCGCTGAGCTCTCCAATGTATGCCTCTCCTTCCCTACTGGATTTATTCTTCAGCTTCAGTCACGTGGAATGATCTACTTCTGATTTGAATCACACCTGTGGAGTGTGTATACAAACATGGAAATGTTATTATCAGAGCTCACCTCTGGACCTCCTTAGAAGGCAGATAAGATTATTCTGGAGAATAAACATTTTCTGTTACAATGTAATAATCCCATTGTTTTCCAAATGCACGCAGTTGGGATAATTTATAAATCTATTTTATGGAATTTGATTGTTTCAAAATGGATTGTTATGCTTTTGAGAAAGTATGTTAGTATAACCTAGCTCAGTGCTTTTTGTGGACTGAGATTTTTTCTTTGTGGTAGTACTCTAGAGGCAGGGTGAGAAGATGATGTTAAAGAATTAGAACTGCATTTCTCTTTATATGTATTTATATATCTTTATGGATTGTCACTGAGACTTCTGGCTGTCTTCCCTCATAAAAGAAAATAATTTTTCCTTACAGCAAGATGTGAACTTAGTTTCTCACCAGTGTTATGATGTTGTATGATGTAGCTTGCAGAAGTAACATTTCTAGTGACACATGTACACTTTTTAAAAAGGATTTTACATAACCAAAGAACTGTTATGTTACAGCTAGGTTGACCTTTAAAGTAGGTCTCCAAAATAAAGCTAGCACATTGCATTGTGGATACGGTAACCATTTTGGCATGTAGAAGGAAAGTACTAGAACTTTTCTTCAACCCATGTAATAAAAACCTAATAAGAAAGAAATTAAAATTTATCCACATTCAGTTGTCAGACTGCCATGGCACCTTGACTATCTATTCAGCAATCACGTGTTTTCATGGAATTTCTACAACAGGGAAGGGTGATGCTTGCACCCTCAATTTTCTGGTCTGTTTTTTTTTTTTTTTTTGCAGTGATTGTTTCTCTCGTGCTGGTTAGGAAGAGCTGGAGATCATATTCCTAATTTTAACAAGCGCAATGTTCAGAGAATGAGTAAATTACTCACAAATATTTTAGGAAATACTTGTAGATTGAAGATGATTTTAATACAAAGAAGTCACAGGAAAATGGCAGAGTAGGCATTATGTTCTGTGCATGACCTCTTCTTAGCAATGGTATTGAGGGGATGGCGCTGTTCCTGTCTTTCTTGTAATTATTACTTTCAGTAGGAGAAAGACAGTTCTGGTGCTGTGGACAGACACAATAAATTGTTTAATTTTGTTTATTTGATCTTAATCTTTTCATTTATAATTCCTAGTTTTGTTTCTGCTTATCATGCACATAGTATAAGCATAGTAAACATTTGTATAATCTATAAGTAAATATATGTACTTGTCTGAAGTGAATATTTTACCTAATGAAGGTGTGTAAAGTTTTTCTTAATTTGGAGTAATTGACTAGTAAAAACTCTGTATTTCCAAGCTGTTTTACCTGAGATTAGAAAGGAAGCAAAGAGAAATAGGCTTCCTTCCTTCAGTTGAAGTCATCCTATTTCTGAACTAATGCAGCAGTAACCCCACCCACAGCTGAGGAAGTTGTGGTAAACAACCTTTGTTTCCTGTTCTCCTTTCTTAGCAGGTCTGGCCTAAGGCCCAGTACGAAAAGAAATAAAGAAATTAAGGACAAAAGTAGCAGTAAATGTGTCATCCTGGGACCCTTACCTGAATTCCTGAACCCTACTTTTAGAGCCCCTTTGATTTCTACTAATGATAGAACAAGGCAGTTAAGTCTGTTTGTTTAAAATCACTGAGATTCACTATTGGTCTGCACAATATTTTTATGTTAATATTGAGAAATTTAGGTCCAATATCATTTTCAAACTATCTGAAAAATGTAGCTACTCATTTAATCAAGGAGTGAGATGGTAGGAATAGATCTGCTTGAGTTACCATGACAGTGATTTCTGGAAAAACAATTTCCAAGGTGAGGCTAAGAGTGTACATCAGCAGAGCTACAGAAGACGGAGATTTGACTAAAAGAAATATGCGAAATCTCTGTTGTTTTCCTGGACTGTAGCGGAATATTTCTCAAAAAGACAAGAATAATCAATGTTTGTTTTTCCCCAGAAATGAGATATTAAATAGAATTCAAAGCATAAGATGTTTAAAATTATGCATAGTGAAACCAACGTGGGTGTATGTACTGTTGGCACCTCCACCATTCCTCATTTCTGACGTGGCGGCGGCATCCCGCTGACATCCTGAAGCAGAGTTCGCATGCGGGGCCACCTCACTGCTGCCTGCTACAGGTTCAGTCCTTGGAGACAGTACTCCTTAGTGTTCTACACCCCAGTGTTATCACAGTATTGAGGTGTGGGAGTGAGGACATAATGTGGATTTAATTACGGGCTGTGGGAGGAGAGGTGGTCACAACAAAAGTCAGCAGGGCAGGGTTGACAGAGAAGCTGTGACTGTCCTTTGTTTAGCTTTTACAAAGGACAACTAGCATGTGTCTAGCAGTGGTTAAGTGTCAGACATTCTCACCTAAGAGGTAGCAGGAGATCAGAAAAAACAGAAATGAACAATTTGCAGAAGCTTCCCCTGCTGTGGATCCCACTATTTAAAGACAAAAAAAACTAACGGGAAAACAGAGAATCCATTGGTATTTTGTAATAATAAGCAGCATTTATAATTCACAGGCTTGTGGGCTATAATTACGACAATTCCATTTTAAATAGCCTTATTGAGCTATAATCAGTACATCATACAACTCGCTAATTTCAGGTACAGTTGTCATACACTTTTTCCTGTTCAGCACTCAACGATTAGTGTGCTTCTTGGCCTGCTCAGTGCTAGAAAGTTCAGTGCCTCTGAAAGAAGGGTTGCCATTTCACTGTGTCACCAGTTCGTCCCTACTGACTAGTGCGGGCAGACATTTATCTTTCCATCTATATAGATTTGCTTATCATAAATGTGGTCCTTCTTGCTTAGCTTCCCCCTACATGTGGTCTACACGGTCGTCCCTGGGGCAGCAAGGGTCGCCACTGTGTGATCTTTATTGTTGAATCACATCCCCTTGCATCCACGTGATCCCTCCTGGTCATTTTGTCTTGTTTCCACTTTTTGGTCGTTATAAATAATGTTGCTAAGAAACAGGTTTTCATGTCTCTTGGTTGCATATATATATATATATATATATATATATATATATATATATATGCATGTATTTAGGTATAACCTTGTTAGATCGATAGTAACTGCATTTTATTTTAAAAATTTATTTCTGATCAAAATGTTTGAATTACACAGATTAGTGGAGTTCATCGAGACATTTCAACATGTGCATAGTGTCTGTACCAATCAATTCAGGGTGACTACATCTCCCTCTTCTTATCATTCCTTTATGTGTGGCGTCTTCAAGCTCTCTTCTTCTGGATCTTCATAAAATACATACTAGGTTGATGTGAATGGAAGTCATCCTTGTGTGCCTCAGACACTGGATCTTGTTCCCTCCCCCTGTGGCTTATTACCTTTGGTAACTGTATTTTTAGATTGTGCAGAGCTACCAGGCTTTTAGAAAAGCATTTACATAATTTCTAGTATATCCTCACTGGCAGCATGCAGTGGTTCTCAGGACACCAAGCACCTGTACACATGCTACATGTTAAGTCGCGTGTCTTTTTAGTAGAATGTCTACTGTTATGTTCTTGTTACTCATTTATGCATTTAAAAATATTATACATACAAATCTTTTACCAGACACGATTTGCAGATTTCTCACTCATTTTTATCAGTTTTTTTTTTTTTTTTACTCTCTTGATGGGTCCTTAAAACAATTTCTATGTAAAAGCATACTTGGAGGATAGCTGAACCTGTGCTCCCTGAAAGTCAAGGCAGAGACAAAGGTTATACATAGGAGGCTTAGTCTCAAATGTTGTCACATCACAGGAGTGAGTGATTGAGCCAGGGGAGAAGGAGAAAAATGAAAGGGTGATGGGCAGTTGAGGTGTCTACTAGTACAAGGGACACACTTGAACCTCACTGGGATTTTATTCCTTTTTGAATTTTTGAGACAAAGTCCACTGCAGTCTCAGATTTGAATTTACTACTCTGTCCAGTCTGGCCTCAAATTTGCAATCCTTCTGACCCAGCCTCTGGAATGTTGGGATTACAATCATTTGCCACCTTGCAGGACTTAATAATTATTAGTTTATTCCTTTAGATGAGGAAATGGAATCTGAGAGGTGAAGAACTCCCTTACTCAAGGACACACAGTGAAGTTTTGCTTTGGCTCAGTATGTAGCCAGAGCTGGGGCCACACTGCAGTTCCAAACCCTAGTGACTGCCCCGTCCAAGCAGGCGGCGATGGAAACTGGAGTGGCCAGAGAGGGGAGAGTGCAGCGGCTTCTCTGTGTGGAGATGCCAGCCCAGTAGGCAAGACCTGCTAAATAGACAGCACGAATTGAGTTTTAGGTAAAAGCTTCCATTTTTCATGTGGGAAAGAGACATCCCTGAAGCCTCATGGACCAATGAAAATAGTTTTGTGGCCCATTTGTGGCCCATTTTGTGGCATTTGTGTGACTTCCTCTCTTGGTCCACAAGCCTTCATCAGGGGATTGTAGGCCCAGCGCAACACTCTCTCTGCTCGTGTTTATTCCAGGGCGATTTGGAGGGTGCCACTCACTGCAGTCACTATAAAAACTTCCCTGGATTCAGGGCCACTCATATTTTCACTTTTCAAGAAAAACTTAGCTTTCAGCTTATGAACACTGTAAATCTCACAACTATTCTTGCTTTTGTGCTCATCTTGCCTTATAGAAAGTCCAGAGCCTACTTTATGGCTTGTCGTAAAGTATGAGATTGTACGACACGTTAAGTACCGACCAGTCTTATCCTGATTTTGTTTCATTTCCCAGCTTATCATCATCTTTACTCCTCTTGTTCTTGAATATAGTCTGGTACTGAGTGTGTTTCAAAGCAACACACACACACACACACACACACACACACACACACACACACACACACACACCATGGTAACAGGGTAAATGTAGTAAAGGTTGGAATTTAAACTTAAATCTAGATCTTCAATTCTAGGTCTAGTCTTCTGTTCTTTTTGGCACTGTTGAGTCTATTGCCTCTGAAAAGAGGAACAGATAAACTGGAAGGTGCTTGTAGCTGGTTACTACAGTATAATGCAAATGATTGTCTTTATAAACAACTGTGTGTGTGTGTGTGTGTGTGTGTGTGTGTGTGTGTGTGTGTGTGTGTGTATGGTGTGTTTACTCACACATGGAGCAATATAGACTTTAAAAGTGGCCTAGGGATTGCTTGGAATGACAACCTTATTAATATAATCATGTCAGGGAGGCAAAAAACTTGGCTCTGGGCTTGGTGAATATTAACAGCTTTCTTATTTCAATTTCAGGCCACTTCTTTTTTTTTTTGAGAGAGAAATTGTATTTGAGGGACACTGCTAAATGTGTGTGCATAAGGTAGATTCAGTTGCATGTAATCTCTGTGCCTTGAATCGGAGGTGACATGTGGAGGAACAAAGGCAAAGTCATCCCCAGCCAGGGCGAGCTGTGCAGCTGACATGAAGGAGTGCATATTTTGCTTTCCCATGAGGCAGTGGGCTCCCAAAGAAATTCAAGGTGCCGCCTTACTCCCACATGCCTCTGCAGTCCAAAAGATGTTAAGAACTCATTGCAGGCTTCAAAGGCATGCCCACCTTGTCTCTGCCTATCCATTGTTGTAGTATTAACTTATCACTCAAAAACTTACTCAATTTTATATTCTCTTTTCCCTTTGAGGATTTAATTCTATCTAAAACCATAAAGCTACGAAAGCATTCCAGAGGTCATTAGTTTAGCCTTTTGCTGTCATAAAGCATGTGGTTTTTTTAAACGTTTCAGAACAGTAGACTTTATGATCTCCTTTGGAAAAAAATTTTGACATTTAATTAGTTCTGACTTTATACTTAACCTGCATCCTTCCAGCTGTATCTTGAGCATAAGAAAGAAGAAAAGAATAAAGGAAAGAAAGAAAAAATCTATATCATTGTTTTAAAAATCTCTTGTGAGAGAGCTGGAAGTCCTTGCTATGACGCAGAGTCCTCCCAGGCATCAGGACAGTATGTGCATGTTAGAAGGATCTCTGGGATGGAGAGGCCTGTAGTGTTCTCAGGCGCTGGAGGTGGGTGGCTTCTTCATTGCTGAAGAACTCCTGCTTTGTACTTTAGACTAGTTAGCTTCCAACTCCAGAGTAGGATTTACTGATTTGAAATGCACTTACATAGACTTCCTCTTGGTTACTAAGACTTTTAAAGATCTGAATTTGGGCCTCAGAAATGATCTAGAAATACTCCCAGTGGTGATAATCTATGATGTTTGGGATCTATGACATCACATTATCGCTAATGTAATTATTTAGTTTCTGTTTTTTTAAACTCAACATTTCATGCTTAAGTGGTATATATTGAAAAATACAATAGAAATTTAATATTGAAAAATATCCCTCCCATATTAAACATAGTAGTAACATGCACATATCAGTTACTGCCATCTGGGTCATATTTTTATTATATGTTTTAGTACATGTTCACTTAAGTAGTTTTATTAACTAGATTAAAGATAAAATGAAATGAAAGTAGGGAGAAGAACATAAATGCCTGTCACTTGCAGATAATATTGTAACATTGCTGTAATTGTTTCATATTTCTTTTAGTCTTTAATATGTAGATAAAACAGTCACTCTGATCCTAGCCTTTCCAATATCTATTTTCTTCACATGTATTACATTTCATATTTTTATGTGACTCATTAATCCATATTGGTAGATATTTGGATTGCTTCCTAACTCTTGTTATTACTTAGGACTTTGACAGGAGCCTTTTCAAATATGTGACAGAAAATTTTCTGAGTCAAAGTGTATACGATTCACTTACAATTTTGATAGGGGTCATTATATTTTGTCTTCTTGGGTGTTGTATCAACTTACTCAAGAACTGTGTGCAGGATCTATTTTCCTGTAGTTTAACCAACCAAGATACGATCAAATTTTGAATTTTTGCTAATCTGATAGTCGAAAATTTTTTTGTGTTTGTCTGTTAACTTTCTGTTACTTTAAGTACATAACGAATCTTTTCATACTCTTGAAAGTTATTATATTTATGTGAACTTTGCTTAGAACATTTAATCATTATCTTATTGAATTGTGCTTATCAATTTCTAATAGACTTTTTATATAAGGTCCGTGGTTCTTTGTCTTTGAGATGAGATGCAGATTTTTTGATGCTTATAGTTTTTATTGCCAAAGTATTTTTAAAAATTTTGAGCAATTAAATTTACCATAAAGAATGTGGGTTTTGCCTCACAGGTAGAACAAAAACCTTAGAATTCTCCCATGTCTTCTGTTATTCTTATTTCTTCACTTAAAAATATTTACATCTTTGTTCCTAGTTTTTAGGTGGGTGTTAAGATTGAACTGTTTTTGCAGATAGCTACTATATTGTCCCAACTCTATTTTCTTCTTTGGTTGGAGATTGCTGTTTTTATCACATAGTGAATCACCTCAGGTATTTTGGTCTATTTCGGCATTTTCTTTTATATATTTCTGATCTCTTTATGTGCCACTACAACAGTGATTTATTGATCGAAACTTAATAAAATGTTTTACTATCTGAGAATAATAATAATGACCTTTTGATTTTTTGTTTACTTTTTTCCTATTATATTATTTTATATGACCTTTATTATCCACTTACTTGGTTAAAATAGATTAGTCAGAGTTGTGTTAATTTGTAAATTGCTTCAAAGAGAATTAAGATATGACAAAGTCTTCCTCCTTAAGAAAATGACACATCTTTTCAGGGTCATATTTTCTTCTGCCTCTTAGTGATACTTTATAATTTTCTCACAGTGGTTATTTTTATATTTCATCTTAGATAGCTATCTTTTTCAGTGCTACTCTATGTGGGATCTCTCATTCTATTCTATTTTATAGCTGGTTTTAATTTTTGTATTTCTGAATGATTCTTAATCTGCAATAAAATTAACAACTATTAAAGCATTAATTATACTAAGTGAATTTTTACGTTTTCAGCATTCTATCTAGTTATTAGACCTCAGCCAGAGATTTAGTTGTAAGGTTATGGTCTTTCATGATAGTTTTTATTTACTCTTTTTAGTTCCTTAAAAATGTTAAGGTCTGTCTTTTGGTAGTCGTTTCTTCACAGGGACCAGCATCACCTGACTTCTGAGTCTTGTGTCCCTCAAGGCACTTCCTTTCCTCAGATAGTTTACAATTCTTATTGAGTTTCCCCTTTGACGGGGTTCCTTCCTCCATACAGAGGTTCTGGCTATGAACATTATTATACCATAGTTATATGTAGAGTTACTTCAAAGCCTTCACATCACTGGTTGTAGAGAATCTTAATTTTGTGTCTTCAGGACCCCTACCACAAAAGCAGTGTAGATTGAGATTCTAAATGCCTGAGGGAGATGTCTCATGAGTTTCTTTTTATCTTCCTTTGGAGCCTTGGACAGATGGTAAACCTTGCTGTTTCCCTAGGCTCTTCTAATTCTTTTTTTTTTTTGTTCATGGAAGTGATGGCTTTTCAACACACTTTGCATGGTGGAGGGGCTCAGTTTCTGCTACTTGCTTACTGCAGGGAAAATCCTTTCCTCTCTTCCTGTGGAATGCTGATGCTTTTTTCCTGTGCCTTGGGCCTCAGTTTTCCCTTAGGGATCTTAAAATTGATAAGGGATGGCTCTATCTTAATCAGAGTCAGAGTGAGTAAGACCAGAAAATCCAGAAATACCGGGAAAGAATCAGTGAATAGGGAGAAATTTCTCCCCACATTTACTGAAAAATATCAGAAAGGCTACAGTGCTTTTTCTCCATATGAATGCCCCAGCGTTTTTGTCAATTTGTGTCTCTGTTCTAAGTAAAAGTTCACAAAGTCTGCATTTTCTTCTCTCACCTTCCTTGCTTTTTATGTCAAAAGTTAATTATCCGGTCTGTGTAATTATTACCAGCACACAAAGCCTGCAAGAGGTTCAGAATTACATACAGGCTTTTTACAATTTACACAGAATGGGCTTTGAGCCAATATGCGAAACAGCAAGAGCCGTTATCATCTGCCTGTAAAGCGCTTTGCCCTGTGTTTGCTGCCCCCTCAGAACAGTGGGTGTAAGGAAGCTGATGAAGTAATTTGGGGTGCAGTTCCTGGCGTTTGCATAGCCTGTCTGTATGTGCACATCCAAGTGTGTTTATTGTCCTTTTCTCTTGAGAAGTTTGGCAGACGTTTGTCTTAGAGAAACTCCGTCCAATTCCTGCAGTCCATTCCCTTCAGAGTGCTTCTTTGCCATAGTACAAGCCTCCCAGATGACGTATGATTGTATATCACGTCCACAAAGGCCATACTTCTACTGGCTTTCATAGGCATTGCTGAAAGATTTGGAGATCTTTCCCTTCTTCCCTTTGAGTCCAGGGATTAAAGGTTTGGATTTTATTCAACAACTCATTTTTTGAATGCCTTTTCTTTTGTTTCTCTATTCTAGTGTACTTTTAACATTTCCTATTATTTTTTCCTCCAGTAGAGATTCATACTCAGAGGCATCTGCCCCATTGGAGATTCCATTGTTTCCTTTCACTCCTTTGTACAGTGTTTCCATCTTTCTTATCTGACTATGGAAGTCTTCTAAATTATTTAAGTCTCTTGAAAATGGTGTAAGGTGACTTTACACTGCCTTTCCACTAAGTGAAAGACAACTGCACTATGCTTTCAGAAAATAAACAATATTACACACCAGTCAACAAAACACTACAGGAAGCCTCCAGTTCATGAGTGACTAGAGTAATGTGAAGTGCCAGGGTTTGTTTCAACCCTGGATCTCATTAGTTCTCATTGTCCTGAATCACATAGTTGTCTACAGGTCCCAATAACACACTGCGAACCTGTGATCTCATATGGAAAGGAATGTATATGTGACTCCTACCCAAATGCTTTGACTAGATCATGCGAACAATTTGTGTGGCCACACCTCGTGGGAACTGAGGTAAGTGACTGGACTCAGAAACTGCCTTTGGTGTTCCTAAGTTAACATTGTTTTTCCTCAGGACAAGAGTTTGTCTGAGAAACTGGTAAAAGATAAAAGTGTGCTTGTTAATGTTAAGGATTCTAACTGCACTGTGTGTGGAATTTTTTGAGTCTTTCCAGCTCAGGAGTGTTGTATTTTGGGGGGATGTGATGAGGACCACAAATCACTGTACATGGCTCTATGAACTGCCTACTCTGATTTGCTGATGTAATCCAACGATGTGCTGAACAGATATTTCTCTGCTCAGAACACAACTTCTGAAGAGAAGCACCTCTGCATTCGATAAAAATGAAAAAAAAAAAAAAAAAACCCCGAAGGTTTGGAACCAAGAACATTTATTTTGCACTACGGGCTTCTTCAAGTTCTGATAATTATAATGATACAGTTGGGCTTGAAGAAGGGTTCTCTTCTGCCTGACAAGGAAACAGTCTGTTCAGCTAATTTGAACACTGCAGGGTACAAGTTTGCTGACACAGTCTACAAGATTTTTTTCAGGAGTAGGGTCACTTTGTGGGTTGTGGGGTGCAGGCAACTATCTAATTTAGGGTCAATTAAGTTGCAAAATGCTCTATATACCTATTTGTTTCATCCCCTTCCTCTTGTGGAGTACTGCTGGGATAATTTTCTCTAGAAGCAACTTCCATCATGAAAGAAGATATATTCTCTTAACAAAGATGAAAGCTATAATAAAATCATGACTTTTGTATACTATTTGTCTTAGTTAATTTTTCATTGCTGGAGCACATTACCTGACACCCATAGCTTAAGGGACAAAGGTTTCTTTTAGCTTACAGTTTGAGAAGGCCTCAGTCCATTCATAAGTAGTTGGCAATGGTAGAAGCATATGGCAGAAGCCTCAGTGCAGAGAAGCTGTTCATGCACCGCAAATGGGAAACTGAGTGAGGGAGGAATAATGGAGTTAGTATATATGCTTCCAGGTCAATCCTCAGATATTCACCCCTTCTGGGTCAAGGCCCAAGTATCTACTCCTGCCTGACACGCTTCACTTCTTAACAGCGCACAGAATCAATAGATATCCTACAGCATCCAAGTACATGAGACTTTTGGGGAACATTCCAGATCCAAACATCTTTGCATTCCTGGCCCATCAAAGACTCACTCCCACTTCTTTATATAAAATGTGTTTAGTCTATCTCTAAGAGTTGCCAAGGTCTTAACAGTTCTGGCAATGCCCAAAAGTCCAAAGTCTCCTCTGAAACTCAAGGTAAACTTATAGTTGTGAGCTCCTGTGAGCATCAAAGAAAAGTCAAACACTTTCAACATACAATGATGTAGCATAAATATTCTGATTCCAAAAAAAAGGAGGACTAGAAGGATAGAAAGCAATTGGGCCAAAGAATAACAGAGAGCGGAGCAAGGGCAGTTAGGAAGCAGAAAGAGAGGAAAGCCAAGGCAACGCTATGCCTTTCAAAGGTATGTTCCCATGTAACCCACCTGCTTTAATGGCCCCAGTTACTCACGGCGAACTCAGTCAGGAACTCAGCAGTGGACTAATTTGCTGAAGAGCACACGCGTGAAATCCTATATCTCCACATATATTACCCAGGGCAAACAGAGGAAGTGTGAGTTCCAGAGGTGCTAGGTGGCCCACCCTACAGCGTTCCCTCCTGCAGCTACCTCTAAGGCTTCTCTTTTGGACTGTATTGGCTCAAAGCTCCCGGGCTTGCTATACAGACAATTCATATTCCTGACATCTCCACATTTCTGGGATCCCCACTGCACTTTTGGCTTCTCCTTCACAACTTTATGCATTTTCTTTTCAGGGCACACTGCCTGGCCTCCAAAGCCTTCTTCTGAAATCTGGATGGAA
Source organism: Ctenodactylus gundi (assembly GCA_004027205.1). NCBI lineage: Eukaryota > Metazoa > Chordata > Mammalia > Rodentia > Ctenodactylidae > Ctenodactylus > Ctenodactylus gundi. Next base: position 76,536 of record PVKB01005899.1, read on the forward strand.
GTCTTCCACAACTCTTTCATTCTGCATTCCTTTGAACCCAGAACCATGTGAATAATGCCAAGGTCTTCCTATTGGTTTGAGCAATAGTCTGACCTCCTAGAACAATGGCTGCAGCAGCCGACAAATGCTTGGGTGGCTGAGTTGTCACGGTCATTTCCCTCTTTGCCCCTACAGGATGCCCTAGGGTACTCATCTCAGTGCACATTTTTTGCTTTTGCCTTTCTGATTCCCAAGATTTCCCCAAGGAATCTTACCTATAGTCCTGATGTAGAGTCCTTAACTCCTTTTTAAATACCAATCTCTTCAACAACCTTGTGCCTTTTGCCCCAAATTTGTAGCTACATTTTCTTTTGTGGAAAAACTGTAATGTTTCTATATCTTTTTCCTTTGTTTCTGCGTTTTAGTGTAGAGCTGGCTAAAAGCCACAATTAGTACTTATGTGACAGCCTGAACATTGGGCTGGCTTGAAACTTCCTCCGCCAGATTAAGTACTTCACTGCCCTTAATCTCAGTTGCAGGCAAACTCTCAGAACAGAGACAACACTTCGGAGCATAGCATGCATTGTCTGTAGACCAATTGCCAATGAAGTCCTCATTACCGTCTGAAATCTCTTGAGCTTGTTGTTTACAATCCACATTTCTATCAACATTCTGATCTTCTGAGCTCTGACCAGAGTTTCTTATCAAACTAGGCTGAGAGGATTCTAAGGCTTCTCTAGCTGGTATTTTCAAACTTTCTAAAGTTCTTTCACAAACCAGTTCCAAAGGCTTTCAAACCACATGGTCAGTTTCAGTCACAGCAAAGACCCCACTTCTGGTAAAAATTTCTCTTTTAGTTGTTTTTTTTTTTTTAACTGGCGGGACACATTAGCTGACACCCATAACTTAAAGGAGGAAAGATTGATTTTTAGTTCATGGTTTCAGAAGGCTTCAGTTCATTCATGGATGGCTGGAAATTTTGGAAGCACATGGCAGAGGTCTAACTGGAAAGAAGCTGTTATGTATGAAAACAGGAAGCTGAATGAGGAGCAAAGGCAGAGCCAATGTATACCTTTTCAGGTAAAGCCCCAGGTATCTTTCTTTTCTAGGTAAAGCCCCAAATATTTGTCCCCTCAAGACAGGATCAACCTCTTAACAGTACATGAAATCTATAGACACTCCACCACATCCAAATACATGAGAGTTTTGGGAGACATTCCAGACCCAAACCATAACACTCCTTTTTTTTTTTTTAAAGAAAATTCTAGTTTTATAAAATGAATGTAGCTGAGGCAAATTTGAAATCCAAAAAAATTTATGTTACCTTAATGTTTCAATAACAGACATTGAGACAGTTCCCTTTAGTGTCAGGTTTTCTGCTTCCTTCAAACACAATCCAATTTTAATGCACTTTGTAATGAAAATATAATATTATTTCTAGAGTAAAGTGTGTAGTTGTAGTAATGCTTTTGCTGGAGAAACCCTTTGTTTCATGAAAGGAAGTCTGGTTTTCAAATATTTTACAAACTATTCATGAACTTGTAAACTATTGTAAAATGCCATAGTTAACTAGTTACCCTATTACCGACCAAGTCTCACTTGATTAGGTTTTCAGAAACTAAAAGTGCTTCATAATTCGGCTGCAGCTGCTTTGGAAACTTAGTGGCCTTGTGTGTCACCTTCCTTTACCTTTTTCTATTGATTTATCTGCAATTCAGACCCCCCAAGTGAGGGGACACATAACATCCTTCAGAAGCAAAATGAACAGAGAAACAAGATGAAATTCAGTTCATGAAGACTTACCAAGTCACTCACACAGGTTGAGCTTGTTTCCACTCATATCCTTTGGTATGGCAGGGACCTTCCTTCATTGATCAGATTTGAGATTCAGTGCAAAGGGAAATTTATCAAAATTTGCATTTGCTTTCCTGAGCATGCACCCACAAGCTGACAATGGTGTCTCCTCCTCCTGTGGGGACAATATGGTGGTACAAGTGACATGGGCAGTCTATCAGGACTCATTGCATATGGATACTTATAAAAATTAAGATTCTCTGAATGCTATAGTGCAATCTCTTCAAAATTCTCACTTTTTACATTTTTGGGACCATTCCTTATAAAATGAAACCATTTGCTATGATTTGGATCTTGAGTATCCCCAAAAAGCCTCACGTATCTGGAACTGTACGTTATTGGGAGACAAGGATTACCTGGAAGGTGCGGATGCTTGGGGATCAATTTAGAAAGATTGTATCAACTGGTTGCAGTTGGGGTTACCCAGGGCAGAGCTTTCAGATGCCCATTATTGATTTGAGGCCCAAGAAGTGAGGGGGGTCCCACCATGGGAGGGGCAACTGGCAGCTTGAAGTAATTAAAGGAAAAGAGAAGAAATTTTGTTACAACTTCTTTCAGGAAAACACTAACATCACCCGAGTCTCCACTCCCTGACTTGCTCTTGCCGACCCGACTTCTTTTTGCAGCTCTTCAGCCTCTGACTCTGCCATGAGCACTAACCATTGCTGGTTGCCCCATGAATAGACTGTGTGAGACATTCTGAAACTGTGAGCTAAATAAATCTTTCCTCTCTTAAATTGTGGATTTGGGTATTTTGTCACAACAATGAAAAAGTAACTAACTGGAGATACCATTTAATTTCATACAATGCATTGAAATAGAATGACATTCAAGAAAGTATAGTTTGGAATCATATAGAACTGTGCTCAAAATCTGGTCTCACCACTACAAGCTATGTGTCTTTGAGCAAATTGTGTCTTGTGAAAATTATGTCTGAGCTCAGTTTTGTCATTATAATATGAGGCTCATAATAGCAAATCCATAGCATTGTTGTGGAGATTAAATTGAATATTGATTGTGTACTGTCACAGTGGAGTCTGAAAAACACTAGTTTCTTCCTTTTAATTTTTAATATAATAAATCTTCCAGGAAACTAGTATAACTATTCTAAATTCTCCATTAAATTCTTGGCATCTCAACATTAGTAAGATGTTAAATTGACAAATATGCAAGAAGGTTAGATGAAAAAGAGCTGAAACCATCAATGTCGATAGCAATATTTCTTTATATAAATAATAAGAATGGAGGCATTTTGACATAGACTGTGTGGGGAACACATTTCTACAAAGAACACACATATAATAAGCATTCTAAAGTGAAATTAATTACAATGCTTATGCTTTTTCTTGGGGGCTTTTAAAGACTTTAAATGTTTTAAATAACTTTTCAGAACCATATGAAAAAAATACTGTCATTAAACTGTGGACAAAAAGAGAAAATGGTCCACACAGACAATGTGATTTCAGGCTCTGCACAAAGGAACCAAAGAACTGTATGCCAAAAATCCACCAGCTGCTTATGGTGGGTCTCTCCAGACCTTCACTATTTTGGTCCAGCAGCCTCAAAGTACAGTGTCCCCAGAACAATTCAGAAATATAGCACTTGCCACCCTGCGTGTTCTTCTCATTATCAAACAGGAAGGACTTTAATCAACATGGCAGCTGAATAACAGAGCTGCACAATGTCTCCTAATGGAACCACTTGCAAAGTTGAGAATACAGTAAAAAACCACCTGCTCAATGTAGCTAGGACAGGAAGGAGTGCCTCAACAATTGAAAGAAGGCCAGATGAAGATCAGAAATTCTGAAAGAACATTGCAAGTGGGGGGGGGGTGGTGGTGGTGGTGAGGAATCCCAGGAAGCCACCAGGCTGACAGCACACAGCTGAGAGCTGCCAGCATCCTCAGACAGAGGAAAGCTGGCTCTGAGTCTCGAACCTCTGACTGAGCTAGGAGAGAGAAGGCCACAGGAAGGTCAGAAATCCTGAAGACGTGATGGAAGTGGAAGAAAACAGCAGCTGACTGAGTGCAGTCCTGAGCTGCTGGCATGCACAGATGGAGGATGGCATGAAGACCGGAACCTCAGACTGAAGTAAGGGCAGATCCAGAAGTGGGAACTGACAGCAACTGGTATCCTCAGCCTGTTGCGGTCCACAAAGTTTGAGAAGGGCAGTGTGTCCGTTGACGGGATTATGGGTTATGTCAACTTGATGGAATTAGGACCTACACCTCCGTTAGTACTAGGATTTGTCAACCACCCTAGACTGGGGCTTATGAACTTGTCGGGATTGGAGCCTGAGTCATTTGTGGGCTGGCCAATGAGAGAAGAGCGCTCACCCAGATGTGGGAGGGCCAACTGGAACTCCAGCAGAGTAAGACAGAGGAAGAGGGACATTGTTTCGGCTCTTCCTCTGGGAAGTGCTAGCCTGCACGATTGTCTACAGACCCCACAGATCCTCAGCACAGATTCGCTCCAGCCTAGACTTGTGCTTGTCTGTCTGTTGCTGCCCTTCAGTCGCCGATCTTCACATGAGATCTGCAGCAGATT
>PVKB01005900.1:0-23573 GCA_004027205.1 Ctenodactylus gundi
TCCCAGCCACAGTCACCCCTCACGCCCAGCATCTTCCTGTTGGAGGCCCTGTTCCCTCTGTCTGGAACGCTCTTCCTCTCCATGACAACACGGCTGCCTTCCCCTCGCGCAGTCTCTGTTCCAGCGTTAATTCCTCGGGGACCTTTGCTGACCGTCCTCCCTAACACTGCAACGCCCTGCACAGACTCATCCCTCTCGTTGTCTCAGTCTGCACCTAACTGCGCTGGCTTCTCAGATCTTGTGTCGTGGACTTGACGATTCTCTTCTTATGTTGTTTCCCTCCTGGAATGTAGACGCCACTGGGGGGAAGATCATTTCCTGTTTAGTCATTAGGACTTAATAAGTTTTCAGATCAACATCTGGCTGGCACATGATAGTATTGAATGAATAAATGGGCTCAATAAACTTTCAGTGATCCAGGATTGGAGGCACATGTCTATAATCCCAGCACTTTGGGAGGCTGAGGCAGGAGGACCACAAATCCAAGCCCACACTGAGCAACTTGGCAATTTAGTGAGACTCTGTCTGAAGCAAACAATGAAAAGGGGCTAGGGGTGTAGCTCAGAGTGGAAGTCCTAGATTCAATCCCCAGTACCAACAAAGCAAAACAGAAACTTAATGAGCAATTTTGTCCAGAGTTCGAGAGGTCAGAATCGGTGTCAGCCTTCAAGACACACATTTTGGTAGAGAAAATGACACGTCACTGGCATATGGCACACACAGGCTGCATTATGGTAGCAGACCTAGTGTCTTCTTGGCCTCATGAAGTCTGTGAAAAGGTCCACATATGTGCCCCAGGACTGAAACTGCTAATGCACTGATGATGCTGGGGGTACCCAGAGCACTCGCTCTATATCCTTTTTCCTAATAAATAAATTCCACCTTCAAAATTCAGAGATGTCGCCCTCAGAAGGCTGAGGAGAAATGGCTGATAGATACAGGCTTTCTCTTGGCAATGATGGTGCTGTTCTGCAGTTAGATACTGGTAGTGGCTTCTGAATACACTAAAAAACCATTCAATTGTACACTTTTGAAGATTGAATTTATGGTGTGTAAATTATATATCAAGGAAACTGTGGTAAAGAGACCTTGCCAAAACAGAACTAATTTTTCTGTACAATCTACTTTTCCCTGTGGAATAGAAACTTCTCCGACAATTTTCATGTCTTTGCTGTGATCCTACAGCCCCCTGGGGCTGATTTCTCTGTTTGGCACAATGGGCACAGTGTTTAGAGCCCACGGGGACATTCAGGAGCCACCAAGTGCTTTAACTTCTCAAAAAAATTGTAGAACGTCAAATGGATTATCCATCTAGATACTCATGCAGTTGCAAGGAATAATTTTAAATTATTCAAGGCCACATGGAAGCCAGGCTCAATGGTGCAGGCCTGTAATCCTAGTACCTGGAACGCTGATGCAAGAGGATCACACTTTCCCAAGTTTGAGCCTGGCGTGGGCAACTCAGGGACAAAGTGAGACCATGTCTCAAATAAACAATAAAACCTGCCCGAGGATGGAGGTCAAGGTGAAGACCTGAGGTTGATCCCCAGTGCCACAAAAATTACAGTGAGTGCATAATGAAAACCATCACTGCAGTAATTGGTGTGCCAGCCTTGTGCCTCCTCACTCCCTCTCCTGCCACACACAGCCCTCGCTCTTGCCACTCTCAGGAGCCGTCCTGGAAGTCCTCTCTTGGGATGGCTTTGGTTGTGCTGGTGTGCCTGCCTCGATGTCCTCATCACACTGGATATATACCTCTTATGGTCAGTTTGAGTCTGGGACGAGCCAGAAGCTGCACAGGACCAAGGTCAGTAAGGGACACAGCCATGCTGTCATGAGCTGGCCCTTCTGCTCGTGGCACTCCAAAGCGGCATTCACTGGCTTCTGACTGCATCGTGTGAAGACAGGAGACAGGAAGGAAGGAAGGCAGGCTTCCAGAACTGCTTTGGAAAGTGACGAGAGTGACGGGATAAGTGTGTTCAAAGTGAGGGGATTTGGGGGGACTAATGGTAATATGTACTTTACTGAAATAAATTTTATAAACTTTCACAGTGTATTTCAATCACCCCCGTACTTCAATATATATTGTAGGGTGTGTGTGTGGGGGGGTGGGTGTGGGTGTGGGTGTGTGCGTGTGTAGGAAGGATCCTACTCAGGCCAAAACACTAGGGCTCAGGACGGTCATGTTGCGACCCTGTACTCAATGGTCAACCATATCTTTCTGCGTTTGGGGGCCGAGGTGACCCTCTTCTGCTTTCACAATACCCGGGTGATGTCCTAGGCAGGCAGCAAGTGACACTGGAAACCATAACCAAACACCATGGGAAACTTTCACGCCCGTCATGGTCCTGGGGAAGGAGGGGTGCCAGCGGCAGCCAGGTGTCAGAACCCAGTCTGCAGGTGGCTCTGGCACAGCACAGTGAGGCCAGGACCCACAGAGTGCATTCTGGCAAGTCACAGGATCTCCCTTTCCATGCCTCTGTGTCCCTCCTCACTGGAAGCCCAGAACTAGATCAGTGGGAGCATTTTCAGGCATGAAGGGCTGCTGTGGGCAGGGGTCCCCTCTTCCCAGGCTGTGTTCATGCAGCCTGTGGTTTAGCCTGAGATGAGAGGGCCAGAGGGGACAAGCCCAGGAGATCAATCTCCTCCTCAAACACCCAAATCACTCTTGGATCACCTCCGACCTGACTAAAGGCAGCAGCAACTCAGGAGCAGGGGAAGTAAGTGTGTGTGTGGAGGGGTGGGGGTAGGGGGGGTGGGGGGATGGGTCATGGAGAAAAGCTACTCTGATGGGTCTGTCATTCCAGGTCCTCACCTGAAGCCCTTCCGGAAGACCCGGTTCTAACCGATGAAGGGTAGTGTCCATGGCAAGCATTGCTTTTATTACACTTAGATTTGTTTTTTTTGATGCTGACACAAAGTGATGCTGAATTAAAAGAAAAAAAAATCTCCCCCACCCCAAAAAAGTGCGATCCATGTGTTGCCCGCATTCAAGGGCACAACCTGGAACCTCTGGACCCGTCAGGAGAGCCCACACAGCCAGAGGCCAACAGGATCTGCGCGTTGCCTGGATCAGGCACAGAAGACTGTGGACAACAGTGGGAAAGGCTCAGGCAGCAGAAGCCGTCACGGCTGCCCAGTGTCTCAAGTTCGTGTGTTCTTCTAGTTACAAAAAAATAAAGTGGGAGAAAAATATCTCACCAAAATTTTAGAACTAGTTTATTATTTGGGGACAGTTAACCAACATAGCCCTCTTCTCTCCGCTCACGCACACTCTTTTCCCTGAACTTCGCACATTGCAACCACCTTTTGTGGACTGGCAGGCTCAGCTTGGGCCAGTATCTTCCACACTTGGGCCTCCGCATCTTCCTGAGCCAGTTCCCACTGGTCATGGTCACTTAACTGCCTGCCAAGGGTCACCTAACTGCCTGCCTCACACTAGGTTAACCACTGAGCCCGCAGCCCGACCTGTGCCATCTGCTCCCTATGTGTTTAGGGAGGTTTCCCAACACTTTTTTTTTTTTTTTTTTTTTTTGAGACAGATCTCACACAACAGTCCAGGCTGGTCGTGAACTCACTATGTTCCCTAGGTGGGCCTTGAACTCACAATTCTCCTGCCTCGTCTTTCCAGGTACTTAAGATTACTGCTTTTGTGCCACTGTGCCTGGCTTACGTGGTGCTCGGGAACTGGACCCAGGGCCTTGCACTTGCTAGGCAAGCACTCCAACCATTGGGTCATTCCTCTATCTCTCTCCCAACACTTAACTGCTGGCAAGCCACTATTCTGAAAAACTGCAGACCCTAGGAAACTCTGGGCAGGGCCCCATCTGTCCCTGTCAGCTCACACCTGTCCTTCCCACTTGGCCCACAGGGGGCGCTGTGTCTCCGGCACCCCACAAAGTCCGGATCAGACAAATGAAAACCAGAAACAGCCAACTGCCTCTCCCAGTGAAGCACCAGCCCAGGAAGAATGTTCTGGCAAGGAGATGGATTCCTGTCCTCTTTTTATTGTCCACTGGAAATTCTCCACCTCCCTTCAGGTCTTTGCCCTGTCAGCCTCTGTGTCCCCCAGCCGAAGGCGTCACAATGCCTTGGGCTGCGCAGCAGGGACCCCCTGTGACATCAGCAGCCCCAGCCCATATAAGCAGGCAGCAGGCCCACCGGGGCACACTCCTTCTCTGTTCTGTTCACCATGCAGTTGCAGAGTTGGTTGCTTGTGTTTCTGTGCCTCATCGGCACAGATGCGTTCATGTTCTCCAATAAGAAGGACAATGCCAAGGAGCCCATTGGGACTTTCGGAGAGCACTCCAGAATTATAAAGAATCTGCCAGAGCATGCCCGAGGCTTCCTTGACAGCAAAAGAATGTGGCTGATACTTCCCTTGGTGCTTTGCTTGACACTGTGTGTAATACACAAGGTGAGAGTACTTCCTTTCCTTCTTTTCTTCTTCTTCTTCTTCTTCTTTTTTTTTTGGCTGTACTAGGGACTGAACCACCAACTCCTGGTAGGTGGCATGTTGTCTTCTAAACAGATGACAGACACAGCCCTTTCGACACTATGTCCAGTCTGACCACCGTAGGGGTTGGCGGACTTGTTTTTTTTTTTTTTTAAATGAAGGGCCTGGTGTTATTTCAGCTTTGTGAGCTGTAAGGTCTCTTTGGTAAGAGCCCAGCCCTGCCACAACCTGGAAACAGCTACAGATAATAGACAAACGAAAGACCATGGCTGTGTCCCAATAAAACCTCCTTTACAAAACTAGAAAGTGGGCCAGATTTGCCTGAGTTTGCAACATCTAGATGAGAGCAATCATGTAACCACAGTCCTCTGGGATCCCAGCTTTCTGGGGACTCTGTCGAACCAGCCAAGTCAACGGAATTATTCACCCTTATTACCTTTCTTGGCAGAGAAATCCTGTGGTCTTTCGAAGTCGTCTGTTTCACCTGCCACTTAAAAGAACCCATCTGGCTTCCTCCAGCAAAGACTCTATCTTGAGAGACTTACACCATTTCGAGATGGACCTTGAGGCACTCATGTCCAAGGTTCGGAATCTACAGGCTACCATGAACACTAGTGGCCACCGTAGTATGCCAGCCTTGAACAACAGGGCTACGACACAGATATCAATTACTAGATATGAGATCGAGGACGAAGATTACTACTGAGTGGATTCTGATTCAAAGAGGAAGAATTTATACTGACCATCAGTATCCAAATAATAAATCCGCTTGGAAAAAGAATTTCTGCCTGTGAGGTCTTTCTCCTGCCCCCCCCCTTTTTTTTTGAGACCATGTCTCGCTCTGTAGCCTATGCTGGTCCTGGAGACCGACTTGAACTCACTGCAGTACTGTCCCAGGCTCCCAGGTGCTGGGATTCAGGTGTGTCCCAACAAGCCCACGGGAATCGAAGCCAGGGCCTTGTGCTTGCTATGCAAGTGATTTAACCACTGAGCTACGTCGGATTCCCCCCAGCGATACCCTACCACGCTCATTTCTGTGTCCAGGCCTTTGTACCAGCCCCTCTGCTGGACCAGCTTCCCCCCGGTAGCACTTCACTGGCCCTTTGGTGCCATACTGGTCTTCGCTCCTGGTCATCCCTCAGGAAGCCTTCTGAGTGTCATCTTGGAGCGTCCATCGCTCCCCACGCTCTCAGTGGAAGGAGGTCACAATGGGTCCATGCTTTCGAGAGTACAGAAAACTGAAGGCTCCCTCTCCCGGGAGGGGCCCGGGGCAGCGCCCGTGACTCCCTTTGGTTTCCCTTTGCATGGGCTCATCTGCACGAGCCCTTCGTTAGGATCCGAGCACCACAGAAAGGCCTTGGGCGGCATCTTCTAGGCGTGCGCCTGCCGGCCTTCCCGCGCAGGTTCCCGGGGGGTCACCTGGCTACCTATCAATGGTCGCTTAACGGCAGGCCAACAGCCGCCCAACGGACCACCTCACCCTGAGCCAGGGCTCACCCACCAGGACGTACACTCCCCTCGGCCCCCATGTTTAAGTGATGTTCTCTCGACACGCGCTGGCAAGCCACTATTTTGGGGGAACTGGAGACCCCCACAAAGCTGCGAGCGGCTCCACACCGGTCGCCTGTCAGCTCCCATCTCCCCTTCGCGCTTGGCCCTCAGGGGCGCTGCCACTCCGGTCTGTCCCAGCCCAGCCCAGGAAGAATGATCTGGCGGACATGGGTTCCCTGCCTCCTCTTTTCATCGTCCGCTGGAACCGTCTCCACCTCGCTCGAAGTCCTTCCGCTGTGGCCTGGGTGTCCCTGGCGGAGGCGTCACACGGGCCAGAGCTGCCTGGGCCCCTCCACCTGCCGCAGGCGCATGGGCACTTCCCTCTTCTCACCACGCGGGCGCTGCCGCCGTACTGCTGCTCCCTCCCTGTGTCGGTTCTGTGCAGACGCCTTCATGTTCCTGTCGGAGGCAGGACGCCGAGGAGCGTGGGGCCAGAGAAGCCCCCAGGCATACTTTCAGATGAATATTACAAACATTTTAATTAGCCAGGTAAGTGGCTCCAGCTTTACTTTGGAGCTGTAGGTGACTCTGTTCCTAAGCCACAAGGGAAGAGCGGTTCCTTTTCTTCCTTTCTTCTTTCCCTCCTAGTTCTTTGCAATACTAGGGATTAAAGTACTAGAAAACAAACCCCACAACCCCTTTGGTAGGAAGCAAAGGGAGAGAAACACGGTAGGTGGCGTGTTCTCTCCGAGACCGACAGAGCCCTCTGTGATGTGGGGTGCTGTGCCCGGAGGGACCACAGCAGGGTTGGCAGACTTTTTTTTTTTTTTAAAGGGCCAGATGGTGAATCATTTCAGCTATTTGAACTAAAAGGTCTCTTTGGAAACAACCTGGCAGTGTCATAACCTGAAAACAGCCATAGATAATACACAAATGGATGAGCATGGCTGTGCCCCAGTAAAACTTTATTTAAAAACTAGAAAGTGGGCCAGATTTGCCCCAGTTGTCAGGGTCTAGATGAGAGCAGCGACATAACCACGTTCCTCCATGATCCCAGCTTTCTTGGGACTCTGTCAAAACCAGCCAAGTAAATACAGTTATTCACCCTGATCACCTTTCTTGGCAGGGGCAGAATCCTGCGGGGTTTGGGGGCTGTTCGCTCGGCTTTTGATTTAAGAAGACCCGCCAGCTTCCCTCATCAAAGAGTATAAGCTGAAAGCCTTCACCCAGCTGGAGCTGGAACTTGTGATAACGAGTCCAAGGTGTGGAATCTCAAGTTGCCATGACCACTGGCAGAAACCTCAGGCCGCAATGTGGGAAACGCCTGCCAGTCCACAGAACATGACTGCAGGATATGTACCAGCGGGTTCCTGAGTCACAGCAGGACAGAAACATGGGCTGCGTCGGCAAACAGTAATCAAATAACAAACCAATTCTGAAAAGAGAATTACTGGTTGTGAGGTCTCTGTAACTAGAAGAAACCACAAACGTGAGACTCGGTGGCCAGGGGGGCTGCTTGTCGCACCCTTTCTCACTTCCTCTAGAGCTGGGGGAGGCGAGGGGACTCAAAGTGACTGACACAGCAGCACACCGTGACATTCCTGACTGTGATGCGATGGCCCTCTGGGCTGACAGGGCTGTGCAGATCTGGAGGAAAGTGGTAGGATCATGGTCACAGGAACTCTTGCTTTCCCCTTTATTGTATCTTACTCATATAAAATAGGGAACCGATCCCTAACTGAAGAATTACAAAGGGCAGCCTCATGGGTTTAGATGACCAAATGATTCGATCAGGAGGGACGTATTCTAGAACCATTAGCTTCTCTCACCACCAGGAGAGTCCTTCTGTCCGTTCTGGCCCATGGATTCCAGGTTTGACCCTCTCCTCTAGCAAACCAGCAATTCCGTGTTTACAGCAGGATGACGAGTGCACACTTCCCAGGGCTTCAGGGTTCAGGACAGAGGGAGCTACCCAGGGAGTCCCCAGTAAATGGGTTCTTCAGGCTAATTAAAACGTTTGTAATATTCATTTCAAAGTATGAATATTCTGACATGTTAAGAGTGACTGACTAGAGTTACCCTAGTCTCTAAAATTATTTTATTGCCTCCCGCCCCTGCCTCAGGCCCATCTTCCCCCATCATCATCATCATCATCATCATCCCTGAGCCAACTGGAGGGTTAATAGCCCTGTGCAGGCCAAACCAGGGGCCGGCTGGGGCGCTCACAGAAGCCCCGTGTCTCCACGGCAGGCCACGCATGCTGTGTGTGTCCACCAAGGAGTCCTGAGCTTCAACCCCTTCCCAGCCACGGAAAGTTCATTCCTAGTGCTTAAGCAAAGCCACAACAAGGCTGCCTGTGTTCCTTGGCAAGGTCACACTTTGAAACGCGTCCTCAGCACTGCCTTTTGTCCTTTTGGCTGTCTGTTTATATATTTTGAAAGGGCCTCACTCTGGAGTCCATGCTGGGCCTGAGCTCACTACGTAGTCCAGGTTGGGCTCAAACTCATCACAATGCTCCTGTCCCAGCCTCCCAAGTGCTGGGATTACAGCCACACACCACCAAACCCAGCTACTATGTGGTGCTGGGATATCAAACCCAGGGCCTGTCCTTACCCACTGAGGCAGTGTCCCGAGTCGTGCTTTCTGTCCTAACTTTCAGATTCTGGGTCGGGAGGAATGGAAGGGGCTGCGTGTTCTCCCTTTTACCGTTGGACTGCTTTCTGTGTGTGAGCAAGTGCTAGGGTTCCTGACCTAATCTTCCAACAGGCACTGAAGAAATCCAGAAAAGTGAAATAAAGTACATAAATGGGGGTTCTAATCTGTGATCTAAATACGATACAGGTTTTAGTGTTTTCCATTTAACCAATGGACAACTAGACCAGTGGTTGGCAAACCACAAAATACACCCAGATTTGTGTGGCCTGGAAGCTAATTATGGTTTTTAAGTGGCAAAAAAGCAAGAACCGCACAAGTATTTTGTGACAGAAAATAACACAAAATTCAAATTTCTGTGTCCATAACTGTTTCCTGGCACATGCTCATACACACATGATGATCGAATGCAGGGTGCTGACACTGAGCTACACGCCCAACTCGGTTACAGCAGCAGGAAAGAAAACAGACTAGGACAAAACCCACTGACCTGGCTGCTGGCACAAAAGGCCGTGGCTCGACACCTACAAATGGAGCAGCTGTGGAGACCCAGAGAGAGAATCCTGCTCACATTAATTTCTTCTTGTGTATGACACAAACCTCAATATTTTACTATTGCTATCAGCAGAGATAAAACAAAACAAAAAAAATGAACAAACCTAGTATTTACAAATAAAACAGAAAAGCACCTATACACAAAATAAAAGCAAGTTGCCTCAACCAAGGCTGGGAACTAACCAAAAACTGTAACCCACAGTGCACTTATGTGGACTTTTCACGAGTTCTTTGAAATTGACTGTATGGGATGGATTCCATAGGTATGAGCCTACGGATAGAAGATGTATATTGATTTTACTTCACGTACTTTTTAGTGTATTTTACATATGCACACAGGTTCCCAAAATTCTTTGGGTTTCACTTGCATGAGCTCTTAATAAACACAGACGCTTCCCACAGGAAACGGTGGTGGTCCCTGGGTAGATAAAGATACAGCTTCTCTTGTATTTTCTGACTCTCTTCAGTAAGAACAGATGAATTCTTTCAGGCTTAAAGAGCTCGCCCAGCAAGCGCTAAGAACCCGAGTTTGATTCCCCAGTACCACATAAGCCCGGCATGTTGGCGTACGCATGTAATCCCAGAACTTGGGAAGCTGAGATAGGAGGACTGCCATGAGTTCCAGCCCAGCCTGGTCTCCAGAGTGAGTTCTGGACCAGCCTGGAGATACAGAGTGAGACACTCTTTCAAAAAAAAAAAAAAACAAAAAAACAAAAAAACAAACAAACAAAAAAAACAAAAAACACTGTTTCTTATGTTCCTGAGTGTCTTCCACTGTCCCTTGCTTGCCTGCTTGGTTAACTGGTCCTGTGACAGCCAAGGCAGCCTCAGCTTGGGCCAGTATCTTCCACACTTGGGCCTCCACATCTTCCTGAGCCAGTTCCCACTGGTCATGGTCACTTAACTGCCTGCCAAGGGTCATCTAACTGCCTGCCTCACACTAGGTTAACCACTGCGCCCGCAGCCCGACCTGTGCCATCTGCTCCCTATGTGTTTAGAGAAGTTTCCCAACACTTTCTTTTCTTTCTTCTTCTTCTTCTTTTTTTTTTTTTTTGAGACAGATCTCACACAACAGTCCAGGCTGGTCGTGAACTCACTATGTTCCCTAGGTGGGCCTTGAACTCACAATTCTCCTGCCTCGTCTTTCCAGGTACTTAAGATTACTGCTGTGTGCCACTGTGCCTGGCTTACGTGGTGCTCGGGAACTGGACCCAGGGCCTTGCACTTGCTAGGCAAGCACTCCAACCATTGGGTTATTCCCCCATCTCTCTCCTAACACTTAACTGCTGGCAAGCCACTATTCTGGAAAACTGCAGACCCTAGGAAACTCTGGGCAGGGCCCCATCTGTCCCTGTCAGCTCACACCTGTCCTTCCCACTTGGCCCACAGGGGGCGCTGTGTCTCTGGCACCCCACAAAGTCTGGATCAGACAAATGAAAACCAGAAACAGCCAACTGCCTCTCCCAGTGAAGCACCAGCCTAGGAAGAATATTCTGGCAAGGAGATGGATTCCTGTCCTCTTTTTATTGTCCTCTGGAAATTCACCTCCCTTCAGGTCTTTGCCCTGTCAGCCTCTGTGTCCCCCAACCGAAGGCGTCACAATGCCTTGGGCTGCGCAGCAGGGACCCCCTGTGACATCAGCAGCTCAAGCCCATATAAGCGGGCAGCAGGCCCACCGGGGCACACTCCTTCTCTGTTCTGTTCACCATGCAGTTGCAGAGTTGGTTGCTCGTGTTTCTGTGCCTCATCGGCACAGATGCGTTCATTTTCTCCAGTCAGAAGGACAATGCCAAGGAGCCCATTGGGACTTGCGGAGGTCACAACCGCGTCAGAAAGAATCAGCCAGAGCATGCCCGAAGCTTCCTTGACAATAAAAGAGTGTGGCTGATGCTTGCCCTGGTGCTCTGTGTGAAACTGCTTATAATATACAAGGTAAGAACACTTCCTTTTCTTTCTTTCTTCTTTTTTTTTTTTTTTGCTGTAGTAGTGATTCAACCCCCAACTCCTGGTAGGTGGCATGTTGTCTCCTAGACAGATGACAGACACAGCTTTTTCGATATTGTGTCCAGACTGACCACCGTGGGAGTTGGAGGCCCCTTTAAAAAATAATAACAATAAAGGGCCTGGTGGTAGATTACGTCAGCTTTGTGAGCTGTAAGGTCTCTTTGGTAAGAGCCCAGCCCTGCCACAACCTGAAAACAGCCACAGATAGACAAACGGAAGACCATGGCTGTGTCCCAATAAAACTTCCTTTACAAAACTAGAAAGTGGGCCAGATTTGCCTGAGTTTGCAACATCACGATGAGAGCAATCACGTAACCACTGTCCTCCGCGATCCCAGCTTTCTGGGGACTCTTGAACCAGCCAAGTCAATGGAATTATTCACCCTTGTTACCTCTCTTGGCAGAGAAATCCTGCGGTCTTTCGAAGTCTGTTTCGTCTGCCACTTAAAAAATCCCATCTGGCTGCCCCCAGCAAAGACTCTATTCTGAGAGCCTTAGACCAGTTTGAGATGGACCTTGTGGCACTCATGTCCACGGTACGGCATCTCAAATCTACCATGAAAACTAGCGGGCGCCGTAGGGCGCAACGCATGAACAAACGGCCTAGGACACGGAAGTCAATTACGATATATGATATAGAGGACTAAGCTTATTACTGAGTGGATTGTGTGATTCAAAGTAAAAGAGAAGATACACCAACCAGCAGTATCCAAATAATAAACCTGCTTGCAAAAAGAATTCTGCCTGTGAGGTCTTTCTTCCCATATATATATATATATATATATTGTCATGAAGGAAACAAGTGTATGACTCTCAGAATCCCTGTAGTAGTCAGCACTGCCCTTTCTTTTGAGACCTTGATCCTGAACTCACTGTGGAGCCCAACTTGAACTCACTGCAGTCCTGTGCCAGCCTCCCAGGTGCTGGGATTCAGGTGTGTCCCTTGAAGCCCAGCTATTGTATGGTGTGGGGAATCGAAGCCAGGGCCTTGTGCTTGCTATGCAAGTGCTTTAATCACTGAGCTACATCAGATTCCAGGATGGAATCTTTCATCCTGAGCAACTCCCAGATTCCAGGATGGGAGAATGAAAGGGTCTGAGCTTACTTCCGTTGGCTGTTTGCCTTCTGTTTTCCAGCAAGTGCTCTGTAGGGTCCCTGAACTATTTTCCCAACACGCACTGAAGAAATCCACAAGGTGAAAATAAGTGAGTGTTTTAACCTATGATCTAACTAGAAAGCTTATTTCAGATTTTCCACATTTAACCAGTGGATGCCTACATCAGTGGCTGGCAAACTACACGATACATGTTTGTGTGGCCTGGGAGTTAATGATGGTTTTTATTTTAGGCAGAAAAAGTCAAGACATGAATATGTTATGCCAGGCAAATTACACAAAATTCACCTTTCAGTGCCCATCACTCTTTCCTGGCACATGCTCACACATACATTGTGGTTCTTGTGCTGTCTGTGGCTCTTCTGCTTCGGTGGCAGCACACACCTAAGCGCCCACAGAGCCACACAATGCACTAGCTGGTCCCTTCCAGGAAGCCTGCCAACCCCCACCGATGCAGCAGTGACCCCAGAAAGACACTCACCTTACACCCTCCTTCCCCTGGACACTGGGAGCTGTGACTGTGATGGAACAGTCCTTTGATGACAGCAGGAGGCTGTCATCCTGGTCACAGTAATTCATATGGGGTACCTGTGAGAACTCAAGAGTATAACTTACTAGCATGGTGACAAGGACAAGCTGTCCCACGTAGGCCGGGTAGGAATGTCCCCTAGAGAAAGATGTGGGCGGATGTTACACACACTTACCCTCCCTCCTGGCAGTCATCACTTTCTGATGCCTGCTCCAGAAGCCCTGGTGGCTGTGGGCAGGGGACGTCCTACAGCCTGTTTGGGGACTTGCCCTAACTCCCTGCCCTCACTCTCTCCCAATCAGTGCCTCGCAGCTCTTGTGGGAAGCCATTACAGCTGCTCTTAGGATGACGCAGAGTGTCTGGGATGACCTTGTGGAGCTGGTACTTTAAAAGCCCTTGGGCATTTGATGGATGTGGTCTACTGATGCCACATGGGGCAAATGGAGATGATGGAGAAGCCTGGTGAGTATTGTCACACTTGAGTTCTATCTTTGGAGATGTTCATGTATGTTTGATGACAAGAATCTCTTTTGCTATAATGTGTTTGAAAGTCTGGCACTTTTTCAATAGAATAGGCCCAGGGGAAAAGCAGGGAGCTTTGCGAAGGTCTTTGGGCAAAAATCTCTGCTTCAGGAGGCAATCACAGCACAGCCCTCTTGGAATAGTCTTTAATTCCATGTCTGACAGAAAGGACTGTAGTAAAGTATCCTGGAGACCTGGCCATCCTACCAGCACTCCCTGCTGCCAGGGAGGCGTGGTCCTCTCTTGTCAGTGCCCTGGGAGCCTCCCTAGCCTCCAGTGATGCGTCACTGATGAGGGAGCTGGTGAGTGGCATAGCTACACAGCACCACAGCCACCACGTGTGAGATTCATACAGGTACTGTAGTTCCCAGAACGCCCTATAAAGCAACCGATAGCTACTGGCCCACCTCCCTCGGAAGCTGTAAGTCCCAGGAGACAAGCCCATGAGGAGCCTGGCTCTTCAGAGAAGCCCTGAGAACCACACCAGCTCTGAGCCTTCCACCTCAGCTACTGCCCTGCACTCCCAAGTGTGGTGTGGCCAGGTGATGCGGGATACTGTGGTGCGAGCAGAGGGAGAGGACTGTGCTCCCTTCACCTGGTGACGCCTTTGCTAAATGGGAAAGCATGAAAGGGAATCTATTGGGGCTCTCCACTGTGCCTCAGGCTTCTCCTTTACAACTTCAAGCACTGCTCCCAGGGGCACATTGCCTGGCCTCCAAGGCCTTCCTCTGAAATCTGAATGGAAGCCTCAATGAGCCCAAAACTCTTACACTCTGAGGGCCTGTAAAGCCAGGACTGTGTGGACATTGCCCAGGTCCACCACTGGGTTGAGCGTAGCCTAGCTCCCAAGGACAATCCCTGCCAAGGACTCTGGGACCGCTGAACTGCAACATTTTTCTATTTGGCCCTGGAGTATACTTCATAAAGTAAAGGTCTTTGTCTCTGCACCCTTGAGTTGATCAAGTGTGGAATCTTGTTGACATATGAGATGCACTCAAGTCCTGATTTTAAGTACCTGGCTTCTTTTTAATGCTAATCTCCTTAACTTCCCTGTGTTCTTTTGTTCCACCATTGTAGGCCCTTTTAGTCAGGCCAAACTGCAAGCTTTTTGTGTCATCTTTCACTGTCATCTATTCCTGCCAGTTGCCAAAGTTGGCTAAAAGCTGCAAATAGTAGTCATGTGACAGCCTGAACACTGGGCTGCCTTGAGATCGCCTCTACCAGCATAACTAGTCTACTGCCCTCATTAGCAGTTTCAGGTAAAGCCTCTGGACAAGGGTGAAAGGTCAGTACACTTTTTGCTAGAGTGTAGCATGCATGTGTAGTGGACCACTTGCCAATACAGTCCTCCTTCCCCTCTGGAACCTCTTTAGCTTGGCCTTTCCAAGCCACACTTCCTTCAGCATTTTCATGTTCTAAGCTCTGATCAGAACTTCCCATTAAGGTTTCTCCATATACTCAAACCTTTTCAAACTCCTCCCACAAAACAGTTTCAGTCACTGCAACAACCCCACTTTTCTGGTAACACTTTTGTCTCAGTTACTTTCTTATTGGTGGGATAAAATACCCAATATCCGTAACTTAAGGGAGAAAAAACTTACTTCAGCTTAGTTTCAGAAAGTCTTAGTTCATTTATGGATATTTGGCAATGATGGAAACACACAGGAGAGCTGGAGCCAGAGCAGAAGGAAAGCTCTCCATAGCATAGTAGAACAGGTTGGAGCGACCCTTCCAGCATCTGCCCCTTCTAGGCCAGGCACCACCTCCCAGCGGTACATGGTACCCATACATACATGAGGCTTCTGGGGGACACTACAGACCCAAACCACAACAACCAAATAAAAAGTAACTGATTTTTATAAAAGTCATTAGGTAGAAGGAAGAAAAAAACGGTTTAACTGGGCTGTACTGAAGACTAATCAAGGAAGTAAAATGGCTAATTCTGGTTTATTCCGAAAAAAAGCCAAGATAAAAATTCCTTAGTCAACGCACTTCTCATGAAAATGCTTCTACAGTTACAAGGTCAAAAATGTCACTGGGCCAAGCTTGTCTATCATTCTGAAGCAGAGCCCTGGCTGGTGGGAGCAGACCCAGGCAGGTCCATCCTCTGTCCTCTTCCCTGGCTTTGGCCCCAATTCTGCCTTCTGCCCTCTTCACACCACTTTCCCTTGGTACCTTTCCCTAGTACTGAGAACTCAGAGACAGAGCATTGAGACCTTGGTGATCTTGTACTTCATGAGCAGTCTCGTGGGAATAACAATTATTAGTGGTTTCAGAACACATTAAGGATTGATAATGCACCAACTTCACAAACAATTCCCCCTCTGATGTTCTGCTCTGGAAGAGTAGGGGGGACAGAATCCATGTGACTTCATGGAATTCCTCCTATCACCATCAATGCAATGGCTGCAATTTTCTTACCCAAACATATAGAGAAGTGAGACAGACAGTAAAGTACAGATGACAGAAAAGGCAGGCTTGCTTTATTTTGTACCAAATCATTTGATGCCCAACTAATTTCTGCTATCTTCAAAATGAGAAGAGAGGAAGACTCTACCCCTGCAAGTATCAGAAACAAGGCTCAGCTCAGCTCCTTCCAGGCCAGAGGGACAGTGATGTCTGCCTAAAGCTCAGCAAGGAGTGGGACTGAAACCCATTCTAAGCCCAGTTCATCTGCGTATTTAAATTATCACCACAGCAAAGCCATTATACTTAAAATGAGCTGACCACACACTCAGGAGAAATCGGAAGTCTTCTGTTACTGCAGGAAGAAAGCGCATAGCCACCTGATATCTGGCCTTGGAGAGAATCACTAAGAGCCGGCCTGTGCCAAAGCTGATGGCTGCTCCCTAGACTCAACACAAGAGTGATCACGCTGGCTCAAAGCCTGGTAAAGACAATCTTATGTCCTGTGGTGAGAGCTAAATTGGAGATACACAAGACCAGCCCATGAGGAAGCGATGTGGAAGGGGTTGTGTTTTAGAAGCAGTAGGATGTGTGGGTGACCCAGTGGGCAGACTCCTCCTTGGAGCGCTTGGCAGAGCTGTGAGTTGTGAAAATGGACTTATAGGTTTCAGATTCTTCGCTGTCAGCAATGGACCTCTTCGGGGCTCCACCAGGCTTCCCAGCCTTCCCAGAAGAGGCCCCATTAGCTGCTGGGGGAAAAAAAAAAAAAAGCAAAACCTTAAATGTTGGGCTTAAAGGTCATTACAAATATTGCATATTTTCTCCATCTTGCTATTTTATCACTGAGGACCCAATCCAGAGCCTCATACTGGGCTACATACTCAGCCATTCTTATTTTTATTCTGAAAGTAATTTTGCAACCTAGTTATCTGAGCTGGCCTTGAATTTGTGATCCTCCTGTCTCAGCATGAGCACCTGTGACTATAGGAATGTACCATCACAAGTCACCTGCTCTATCCCAGAGCCCTCCTTCACTTTCTGGTAGAAATGATGAAGTGATTCCTACTTGCCATCCCCTAAAAACCAGACAGAGTACCCACTATGTCACATGGGGCTAACTGCTGCTGTTTGGTCCCAGGTTCCACCCCTGCCTGTGAATGGCCTGACCTTTCCAGGTGGGTGCTGTGTGGCAGAGGAGGTCATGAAGGTACTGGGAACCTGAGCATACAAGATGGTACCTCACGTCAAGCAGGGACAGAAACTGCTAACCACTGTGTGTGCCACTTGTAACACACAATTACATCTCCATTCACCCAATGAATCTGTGCTATTCTGCTTTGAAATCAATGCTAACTGGGTATGGTGATACATATCAATAATTCTAGCATTCATGAGGCTAAGGTAGGTCTTATGGCTTAGATCTGGAACATACCCAAAAAACCTCATGTATTTGGATGTAGTGGCATATCTATGGAACTATTTGCTGTTGGTGATGGGGCCTGGCTGGAAGGTGTGGAAGGACTGACTTGGAGGGACTGTGTCAACTTGTTGAAATGGGGAAGCACCCAGGGCAGAGACTTTGGGTGTGTGTTATTGACTTGTGGGCCAGGAAGTGAAGTGTGTATGGGGGAAACAGGACGAGAAGGCCCAACTGGCAGCTTGAACTAAGTAAAGGAAGGAAGAAGAAACTTGTAACAGCTTTTTTCTGGGAAGGCTCTGGTCCTGCCTGAGTCTCCAGACAGACTTTCTTCTACTCTACTTGGATTTCTGTCTGCAATGGGATGGGCAACTCTCTAGTTTCTGCCTTATGATTCCACCCCTGCCAGCTGCTGCTGCATGGACTATATGAGACCTTCCGAATTGTGAGATAAATCTTTCCTCCCTTATCACATGGATGTTGGGTATTTTGTCCCAGCAATTAACAAGAAACTAAGATAGCAAGAGAACTGTGAATCTGAGAACAGCCTAGTGTATACAAGAATTTCCAGGCCAGCCTAAGCTACCTAGATACCCGGTCTATAAAAATAAGACAAGACAAAAATGCAAAACAACAATTTTTTTTTCATTTGACTTATAGACAGCGAGTTTCAGAGAAAATTCTGACACTTGGCCAAGAAGCTAGAAAGGATTCTTGAGTGGTGCATGTGGCGCATACCCACACAGCAACTATGCAGGTATGGGTGCCCTCCTGCCAATGCCCCAAGTTTTGGCCACATAATATTGTCTGTGAAATGCCTGGGTCCACCTGTGTAGACTAGTACCACATACGTACCGGATAGGGAAACTGAACAGGTGGATTTGTGCCCAGAGCTATAACCTCCACAGGGTTCCTGGTTAGGGGTGTCACTGCCTCCCAACAGTGCAATAAACTATTTCTAGGCCTGATCATGAGTCCTCACTCACTCACTCACTCCAACAGAACTCCAGCAGGACCCACCTACACTTCTGGAAGCCGATGTGGTTTTCCTCTCTCGAGACTCAGCACTGGCTTCCTCAGCCTTGCTTATCTTAACTTTGGATGCCCCTGGCAAGTCTGTTGAAAATACAAAGTTAGCAAAACAGAGCCAAACCAAGGCAAAGTGAGAAATTAGTTAGGCCAGTCCCATAGTCTTATTTAGCTAACTAATAACCTCTTTAGGGTCTTACCTTCACTGACATCTGCTTTTGAAACGGACTCTGCTGCCTTGGGCTTCTTTGTTTTCTGTCAGAAGAAAGCAACTGTTGGAGGCTGTATGCAGGCTCTGCACAGTGGTGCAGCTCCCGGCTGCTGGGAGCCCAGGGTGACACTCCTTAACTCCAAGCCTTCATCCTTCCAAGTGCCCAGTACTGCACTGTGCCTCACAGGAGGATTTGTCCATATAGACTTCATTTTGTTTTATATTTACATTCACAAATTCACATTTTCAAAAAATTTAAGTGAAGATGACAGATCTCAGTGAGAAGAGTACGACTACTATACACAGGAATGTAATGAACTTAGTCCACGTGCCCCTGTGAAGTGTAGTCAATACAAACATTCTAAATCTTACTGATTCTGGTACCTCCTTTTCAAAATTGTTGACTACTTTTATATTTGTTTACTTAACTATAAGGCCTGGGGGCTTACACTATAAGAACATTTTAGCTAATTCTCTTAAACTGGATTACTTTTGTTAGATCTTTAGGCACTAGAATCTTGTTACTAATAACAGCAATTTTGGTCAGCAAAAATTAAAAACTGAATTAGCCATCCTAAACCTGCACAGCTGTGTTTGCACTGATCCAACTGCAAAAATGACAAATAGCATCCCATTGCTTCAGTTTTTAAATGTTGTTTTCCTAAGTATCCAAAAGGTGGCGCTAAGGACATACCCTAATTATTTCAACCCAAGCCTCAAGGGTAGCAAACACTGAAACAAGACCTTTCTCAGGCAATGACCTTAAGTTTAATATAAAAGTTCATTTCATACAAGTAATGGATGCATGCAAATGTCTGAAGACTGATACTCAACTTTAAAAAAAATAAAAAGACAACTGTTTATTTCCGAGGCCTCCACTTATAGCCAAGTTATTTGAAAACTGTGAACAGTGAGGAGATGGAGGGGAAATGCTATGAATATATCTGGAAAATATTTTGTATCTTGGCAGCAGTATCTAAGAGGATTTACAGAAGCTCCGGTGAGTATTTTGCAGAGAGGGGCATGTTAGTTCCACTGGGCTTTGAGTAACTTGGCAGGAAACCTGTGATGCAGAAAACTCATTAAGGTAAAAGAGTCAAAACTCCTGACAATCTCTAGCAGCTTCCTTTAAAAATATAATCTTCCCCCTTTGTGTATATTTGTGTTAAACTGATTGACGGCAGCAATGAAAAACAAGCAGATTCCTTTTGGCCACTGTGCTTTGACAAAGATACCTGAGATACCAAAGCTACCTATCTATTTTTTGATCTTGAAATTGAGTTAATTCAGAAAACCAACTTAGAATTAACACACATATATATTTGATTCTGACCTTAATATGCCATTTAGACGACCAGGTAGGTCTTTAATATTTCTCATGAACGCTGTATTGACATAAAACTGCCTCGCAGACTATTTCTACTGGCATTTAATTATAAAGTTCTGGCCCAATTCCTTGAACTACAGAACAATTTATATGCATTATTCTCTACCTAAGTAAACTGGTAAAAGTTTATATCCTCAGCAAACTCCCATGATTTTTCAGCATTATTTTGCTTTAGTTCTGATCACATGAACTTTTCCCCCAAGTTTATCCCTAAGCCTAAATTAGTTTTTCTATAAAAAATGGAGGTATAGCTCATCAGTTAAAGCACTTGCCTAGCAAGCGCTAAGTCAAGTGCTAGGTACCCAGGACCACATAAGCTGGGCATGCTGGCACATCCCTGTAATCCCAGCACTTGGAAGGCTGAGACAGGAGGATTGCAGTGAGTCGAAAGCCAGCCTGGGCTCCACAGTGAGTTTGCCTGGGCTACAGAGCGAGACCCTGTCTCAAAAACAAAACAAAACAAAACAAAAAGCAAAAAGAAAATTTACCACTCACAGAAGACATGCACATGGCTAACATATGTACACACTTAATAAATCACAAAATGTACTGCTGGACTCAGAATTGATGGCCACTGATTTTCTCTTCCAGTGCTGAGGTTCAAATCCATGAGTTCATGAACACTAAGCAAGTGCTCCACCCATGAGCTATATCCCAGTCCCTGAATGACTAACAACAAATTGTTGTGCTTGCCTAAGTTGTATCACTAGGCAATGCTTCCACTGCTTCCAGAATGTGACGCCAAACTTAAGACCATGAAATAGCTTCCTACCATCACACGTACCCACCAGAGCTTTGGTGGCCACTGCTGGCTCACATGGTTGGACCCCATTCTAGAGCGGGAGCTCCTTACCACAGCAGACTCCCTGAGGGAAGCTCAGGAAGGCCAGGAAGCTGGCTCCCACTGTAGGAAGGTTGCACAGTTACTTCCCACTTGGAGAGTGGTCCTCAAGAGGTTGGATCCACTGTCGGGGGCTGAGGGAAACTTGGGCTTTTAGTATCCCCCCAGGCCCGCTGGATACCCACACTGTAGGTGATTCCTACAGTGTACACTCAAACATGGACAACACTGGACATTCAGATTTGTTCGGATGATGTCGGTTTCCACCCTTTCTGTTTTATAAGTCACAAAAAACTGAGTATGAATTCTTCCAGTAACAGTGACAGCAACAGCAACCACTAGTGAACCCTGAGGGCTCACTAGAGTGTAAGCACTCTATGGATGTGATCTTTTTCTGTCCACAGATGCCCTCGTGTCTGGTGAGTGCCCTTTCATGAATGATGAGGCTGGGCAGAACCTCAAGACTCAACTTTTGCCTAGGACTCTCAAAGGGTGGGGGCAGAAGCAAAGCCTTTCCATTACCTTCTCCAGCTTTGCTTGCAGCCGTCTTTCCTCCAGTCTTTTCTTCAGTATTTCCACATCCTCCTTGGTACCATTGAGCACAATTACATCATCCTCCTGGAAGGCAGTCCCGCACTGCAGAGGGCAGAAAAGACAGTCTGTTACTATAAGAAGGAGAGCTATGACCCTTAGCCCCAGCATGGCCTACAGGTTCTGCTAAGCTCCAATGAGGTCCTGCCTGCATTGCAGCCTGCCCAACTTCCAGACCAAAAGCTCTGGCTTGGGAAATCTGTGTGCCCAGAAAGTGGTAGCCTAACAGCCCAAGTGTGCTGCATTCTTTTAAAGGGCCTGCTTGCACGTCTGGCCCTGGCTAGAGTGTGGAAACTTCCATTCAGGGAGGCTTCCTACCTTTCCTTAACCCATATGGGGGCTCATGGTGCCTAGACTTTGTCTAAGTATGTGGTTTATGATAACAACTGCCTTGCTTCCTGGAGTTGGGAACTTTGGTATGAGTCAGGCAGAGGATTTATGATCAGACCCAGCAAAAGCCCTGGGCACCAAGTCTCCAACAGGCTTCCCTGAGCAGAAACATGGCCCATATGCTGGTGTACTGTTTTGCTGGAGACTATATTTGCTTTGGGACCCCTCCAAAGAAGGAGAGCAGAAGGAAGCCCCACAGGGATTCTTCCAGACCTATACATGAAACTCTGTCTTTATCATCCGGCTGTGCAAACTGACCATATCACTGCAATGGGTCTGAGCATGACTATACACTAACTGCCACAAAATGCCAACTCTGAAGATGCTCTCGGAGACCCCAGACACATGCTGGCAGAATCAAGCTGTGGGCACAGTCAAGATCACCTGACAGCCTTCCAATGGCAGGAACTATACCATGCGCACAGAGGTGTGTCCACATGCATAGCTCTGTCAGTGACTGAGATGCCTCTTCAGAGAAGCCATCTTGCCCATACTGGGACCACTCTTTCTTCCCTGGCCTTCTACCTGTGAGGGTACAGTACACAGGTCTGTCTACTCTGGAGCAGGCTTTGTCTAACGGTACAGTCTTCCTTGTTGCTGTGGCCCCAACCCTGAGCCCAGTTAAGGGGCACATGACAGGGACCCTGTATACCAGGACTGGAGCAGGAGGAAGAGAAAACAAGGAGAACAAGAGGTGGAGACTCCCCTCCTACATCTGGAATTGAGGTTTCAGGTCATCTGGTTCAGGTCACCTGGAGTAGGCTACTTTTCCTCTCTGAGTATTTGCCTCCTCAACTGTAAAAGAAGGTAGTGGGCAATTCTGATTCCGGGAGGCACTCAGCATTGTCTGGAGGTATTTCTGGGGACTTAAGTGTTATTAGCATCTTGTGGTTAAAGAATCAAAGAATTATCCCTCACTATTGAGGTACCCAACCCATAATGCCACTCGACCCAAGGCTGAGAAACTGTGGCCTAGAATCAAATACCTAAGTGCAAAAGAAAAACTTCATTTTTGTGAGACAGAATCTCACTCTAGTCCAGGCTGGTCCTGGACTCACTGTGTCTGGCTAATTTTCATGTGGTGCTGGGATATGAATCCAGGTCCTTGCATGTGCTAGGCAAGCACTGTAACCACTAAGCTACACTCCCAGCCCCAAAAGAGAAATTTTAAAAGAAGAATCTTTCATAGAAAAACATGTTTCTATCACTAGGGTAAGAAATGTCATGTAAACCAAGAAAAAGTATAACCATAAAGGTCAATATGTTTACTATCTAAAAATGATAAACTTTTATATGAGAAAGTCATAACATACAAAATAAAACTATAAGCCAAAGGCTAAGAGAAAATATCTGTAACACAAAAGTTGTGGTTTAAATCTGGAATATCTCCTAAAAGCCTCATGCCCTGTAAAGTGATTTGATCATGGAGGTTGATCCACTGACTTCCTGTGTTGTTGGCAGGTGGGGCACAGCAGGAAGCAGTGGACACTGGGACATGACCTGGAAGAACATACACTAGCTTTGCTCTTCTTGCTCACTGCTTCCTATCTGCCATGGGATGATCAGCGTTTTTCCAGCTAGGTTTTCTGCTAGACCCCTCTTGAAACTGTGAGCTAAAATTGACCTTTCCTCCAGAATTGTGACTGCTGGGTACATGTCCCAGAAATGAAAAACGAAGACAACTTAAAACAAATAATTCACAACATACCATCAGTCATGTAAGATTATGATACCCTCTCATACACCACTCCCTGCAAAGCTCTATACTGTGGCCCCAAACTAAACAGAAAAGCTGTGCAGAGCCAGTCCTCACATCAGGACACACAGGACTCCAGAGATAACTCAGTCTCTGAAGCCACCAGCCAGAGACCTGGTGCAATGTCATAGGGAGACTCTCTATACTGTTTTCTGTATTTTTTTATTTGTATAAAGTGCACTCTGGAAACAATGAAGCATCTGTCCCCACATGAAACTGCGTT
>PVKB01005900.1:23673-81028 GCA_004027205.1 Ctenodactylus gundi
TCTCTCAAGCCTCTTTTACAAAGGTGCCAAATAAAACTGTCTTCATTTAAATCACCTACAAAGGCCTGACCTCCTAATAGTACTCCAATGGAAACTTAAGTTTCAGCACATGAACTCTGGAGTGGGTGGGACACAAACTTCAGACCACAGCAAGCCCCTCAGCATGCACGGGACTGACTTACCAACGTTTTTTCCTTTTGTGGGTTTTCCTTTTACTTTCTGAATGACATCTTTTAAAGCACAGAAGTCTCTGACGTTGATGAAATAAAAAATCAATTTTCTCTTCCATCATAAGGCTCTTTGTGTCAAGTTTAATAAATCTTTGCCTAACAAAAGATCATGTGGATTTCCTCGTACTGTTTTCCTAAGAGGGTGCCAGCTTTAGCTCTTGTAGTTGGGCCTGTGGTTCACTCAAAGACCACTTCTCTATCTGATGCAGAGTGGAGAGCCAGCCACATTCATCCTTTCACACGTGGATCTCCAGTTTCTCTAACACCGTTTGTTGACGACTATTCCTTTCCTCACTGTGTTGTCTTAGCCCTTTAGTAGAAAATCAACTGATCATAAATGTGAGGGCTTATTTCTGGATTCTCAATTTATTCTACTGTTCTACATGCCTATCTCTCTGCCAGTACCACACTATTTTGATTTTTAAGAGTTACATATCGAGTGGACCCATCAATAACCTTTTTTTCTCAAATTTGTTAAAAGCAACTTAACTAAACACTGAGCAAAGTCTGTTACTAGCTTGGCACAAGGCTGTGCATTCCAAACACAACTCCTTGAGAGGCTAAGGGAGGAGGATCACGAGTTCAAAGCCAGCCTCTACACTTGAGACTTTATGTCAAAAATGCAGCCCAATATAAGGCGGCTCTGGGTCAACTTCCAGTATTATCTCTCTGCCAACACCCACAGAAAGTGGGAAGGGGGAATCTGCTATGAATCAAAATGTCTGGTTACTTTCTTAGGTAAATGGAAGGGTAACCTGTAACTTTACAAGGCTTCTTGTGCTCACCAGGACAGTGAGAGACATGCCCAGAAAACAGAAAACGCTTCAAAGAAATCAGCCTCAGCACAGAGAAGAGGAAGTGCTCTTTTCTTAAAGTTGCTAAGCATCTCCTCCCCACCCCCCACGCCGTCCTCCAACACACAGAAGGTAGCAATCAATGCTGGATCCTTCTACCCAGCCCTGGCTGGGTTATTACCGTGCTTCATTCTTACAGATCAAGATTAGCTCCTTTTTAGGGCTGGCCTGGTAAATTCTCATGACCGAAGAAACCTTCCTTTGGCCTACAAATCCCTAAAGCTGGTGCCACAGAGAAATGACATGAATAACAAAAGTATGTGCCCACTGAGATGTGTGACTGAATTGTCTCTGAAGAGGGCATGATCTTAGCTACCATGACAGGGAGATGGGCTAGGCAGGAGAAATAGCCTGCGCACATGGAGGTGCTCCTCTGAGAGGCAGGCCCAGCCTCAGGGAGATCTGGGTACAGAACCCTCCACCACCCCAGAGAACCTGCAGGCACTACATGAGGTGGTAGAGAAGGTCCAGTGGGGCCTGGGACTGTGGCTCTGCCGTAAACAATCCTCCTGAGGGCAGAGAGGAGAGCAGGGAGAGGGTGCACAGGCAGGAGTTTGTCCTGCTGGCATCTCTCCTTTCTCTCTAGGATTCCTGTTGTTTCCTTCCAGAGTCCCTGATTCCTCTTTCCTATGGCATCAGGGGGGTCAGTAGATTTACGACTACTCAGAAGCCACACACCCCATTCTGCATATACTTGTGTTATACCCAGAGCCGATACACATTTTTCCCCCTGAAACAGGGTCTTGCTCTATAGTCCAGCCCAGGCTGGTCCTGAATTCACTTTGGAGCCCAGGCTGGCCTTGGCCTCACAGTAATCTTCCTGCCTCCGTCTCCCGAGTGCTGGGATTACAGGCATGAACCACCACCTCCAGTACCTTTAAAGCTGAATTTTCTACTGACAAAAAAAAAAAAAAAAAAAAAATATATATATATATATATATATATATATATATATATATATATATATATATATATGGGGCTAGAGAAAAAGAGTGTAGCAGTTAGAGCACTTGCCTATCAAGTACAAGGCCTTGGATTCACCTCCCCAGCACTGTATAAACTAGGCATATTGGTGAACACCTATAATCTCAGAAATGGGGAGGTTGAGACAAGAGGACTGCTGTGTGTTCAAGGCCAGCCTGGGCTACATAGTGAGTTCACGACTAGCCTGTTCTACACAGCAAGACCCTGTCTCACATTAAAACTGAAGATATCTTGTTCTTTAAGAATTCAAAAGGCCCATGAGCACTAAGTAGCCTCATTTGCTCCAACCTGAGTAGAAATGTCCCCTTGAGACTGCACATATGAGCTTCTCCATTTCTCTAGGTCCTATCACTTGTCTTGATTTCACACCTGACCCTACGAACTTGGGAGCAGTGGCTTACCCTAAAGGGCAAGTGAGAGAAGGCAGGAAACAAGTTTTTAT
The DNA here is from genome assembly GCA_004027205.1 of Ctenodactylus gundi. Lineage (NCBI taxonomy): Eukaryota > Metazoa > Chordata > Mammalia > Rodentia > Ctenodactylidae > Ctenodactylus > Ctenodactylus gundi. The sequence goes on from PVKB01005900.1 coordinate 26,184, forward strand.
CCATAATGCGAGTAGCCAGGCTAAGGCTACTCTCTGTGGATTGAAGGGCAGAGGCTGCTTTAGGAGGGAGGACAGGGCTGCAATACAACGAGCATCTCTGTAAGCTGTATTATCCTGCTTGTGTTTTTCCTATGAGTACTGTTACTGCCTTGTTTTCAAATTTTCTTCCTTTTATCACTTGTAATTTAGATGTCAAGATATGGGGGAGGGGCTGGAGGAATGGCACTGGTTTACAGTGTTTGCCTTGCAAGTTCAAGACCCTGAGTTCAATTTCCCAGCACCACATAAAGGTAGGCATGATGGCACATGCCTGTAATCCCAGCACTTGGAAGGCTGAGGCAGGCAGGAGTACTGCCACAAGTCCAAGGTCAGCCTACAGCTACACAGTGAATGCCAGGCTACAGAGCAAGATCCTATCTCAAATAAAGGTGTGTGTGTGGGGGGGAACCACTGAATAAATCTTAACATGTTCCTAGAAAGGAAGAACATACAGTTATTTCACAGTTTCTATGTAGAAAATGCTTATCATACATCAAAAGAAAAAGGAGACTAGCAACTGTATATTCACATGACCTCTACAAGTTAGTTTTTTTTAAAAAGCAGTTTTTTTTTTTTGAGACAGGGTCTAGCTCCATAGTCCAGGCTGGTCCTGAAGTCACTATGGAATCCAGGCTGGCCTTGGACTCAACAGCAATCCTCCTGCCTCAGCCTCCACAGTGCTGGGATGACACATACCACTACCACATCCGCCTTTATGTGGTGCTGGGGAATCAAACTCAGGGCCTTGCACCTGCAAGGCAAGTGATTTAACAGCTGTGCCATTCTTACAAGAAGTACTTTTTAAAAGTCAGTAGGGAAATAAAGAAGTCAGTAGGAAAGTGCCAAGAGGGACAGTGATAAACTCCACAGCAACAGACTGATCTATCCAGATATTTGTATCACTTAAGCTTGTGGAATAATGGTTTCCCAATCTTTGTTTTCTTTTGAGACAGGGTCTTGCTCTGTAGCCCAGGTCAGCCTTGGACTCAGCATAATCCTCCTTTCTCAGCCTTCTGAGTGATGGGATTACAGGTGTGCATCACCATGCCCAGTTTGTGGTGCTGGGGAATCTAACTCTGGTACATAGTACTTGACTTAGCACTTGATAGGCAAGCGCTTTCATGGCTGGGCCATTCCTCCAGCCCGCAGTCTTTGTTCTTACAAATGATATTTGGAAGGAACAGCTAACTGCATGTGTCTCTGGTCCCACATTTGTACTTTGGTGACTCAGTTAACTATGTCTCAGAATTCTGTTTACTTCCTGCACAGGGTTCCATGGCTCTCAGTAAGTGAAGGTACACTTACATACGTGGCTTACTTGTATGTCCTCTCCATTACACCCCAAGCCCAAGGGGAACCATTCTGTCTTTATTGTGTCCACAGTGCACCTTCAGTAAACAACTGCTAACTAAATAAATGAAAATGATTCTCAAAAAACTCTAAGCTAGGATGAAAAATGTCTAAATTTTCAAGCCAGACAGTTTTCCTGAAAGCTTGGATGAGATGTACACTGCTTACCTGTGAGTATGCCCAATCACACCACACAATCTGAAGAGAAAATAAGGAAGCAAACAACAACAACAACCATTCAAATTTGGCAAAGGAGGCATCTCCTTTTTGGCTTTAAGAAACACAAAACAAACACTGCTATCATTACTACCTCTTTAAAGTTATATGTAGCTCATCTGACCATTTCTGTTAGGGTTTCCATCTTCCTAAAAATTTCATTTTAATCAAGCTGTATAAAAGATGAAACCCTTTGCACGTTTATGTTAAGAGTTTCTTAGAGTATGCCTGCTTCTTACTGTGTTATTTTCCTTAGTGTTACAGAAATGTAACATTCTATGTAAACAACTTTCCTTCATTTCCTTGGTAGTTTCTTCCACTGCTGTTTGGCTCAGAAAGTCTTCTTCCTTTCAGGTATAGGAGGCAGCAGGTGAAATTCAGCCCCATTTCTTCCATCTAGAAACAGCATGTGCAGACCTCCTGGGCCAGTTCAGCAGCATCCACCCAACAATTTTTAAAACATATATTACCCAAGCTCAGCAGCACAGGCATGTAATCGCAGCATTCTGGGAGGCTGATACAGGAGGATTGCAAATTTGAGCCCAGTATGGTAACTCAGTGACATATTAAGACTCTGTCTCAAATTCAAAATTGAAGAAAAAATAAACAGAAAAGTGCTGAGGATGTAGCTCAATGATAAAGCCCTGGACGCAAACCCTAGTAACACACACACACTCAGGCTGCAGGGGCACACAGCTGCAGTGGGATTTCATATGTTGGCAGTGCAGCTTTTCCATATACAAAAGAACCTTCCCTTTTGTGCTTCTTGCTAGATGAAATCAGAACCTCAACCTATGGCCTCGGAACAGCTTCATACAAGAGTAAGATTCCACTCACTACTGAGAGTGGCATGGATGAGGCACACTTTAAGACCATGGAGACTTGATGCCATCTGCTCTGTTTAAGATATCTTTCCAAGGCAACCACAGTATCTATGCTCCGAAAAAGGAGCATATGTCTGTTATACTCCCAGTATGTGAAGCTACTCAGGATAACTGTGTACACACCTGACTAAACACTTGGCTTAGGTGTCTTGCCACAGACAAGGAGATGAGAAACTTCAATGGTATGTGCTTTTCTTTCTTTTATTTTCTTGGAATGCTGGGATTGAATCCAGGGATTGGTGCATCGTAGGCAGGTACTCTGCCACTGAATTACAACTCTAGCCTCTAACAGTGTGTGATTTGTTTAAGTCCCTTACTTTCATTACTTTTTATTTTTGGAAGGGTGGCATGCTGGGAATTGAACTCAGGGCCTTCATACTATGCTACATCCCGGCATGTTTTTTATATTTTATTTTGAGATTGGTTCTAAGTCACTAAGACTAAGCTCAAACTTGTAATCCTCCTGCCTCAGCCTCCCAGTGTTGGGATTACAGGCCTGAGCTCGGGGGTTAGGTTTGCATCACTATTTTTATTTCTTTTGTTTGTTTGAGACAAGATCTCACTCTCTAGTCCAGGCTGGTCCTGAACTTAGTATGAAGCCCAGGCTGGCCTCAAACTCATGGCTATTCTCTTGTTTAAGCCTCCTGAATGCTCGGATTATGGTGTACACCACCACACCCAGCTTATGTGGTGCTGGGGAACTCAACTCAGGGCCTTGGGCTTGCTAGACAAGTGCTCTAACTACTCAGCTATTCCTCCAGCCTCCCTCGTCTTTCTTTTCGTTGGTTCCTGGAGAAATTGTGAGAGGGTACCTGCACACAAAAGAAATGAACATCTGAGAGCAAAGGATGAAGAAGACAAACCCGTTAAGTGGACAGAGAGGAGGAGAGGCGAGGGCACACAGGCAGGGCAGCAGGCCCAGGAGTGCCATGGGCAGCTAGCGAGAGCAGAGCAGCTCAGGCCCCGATGTCCCTAAAACTCAGCATGCTGGTGAGCCAGGCTGGAATGCCCAGGTTTTTCTCAACACTATTTAAGAGAAATGTGATTTTTAGAAATGACTTTTATTTATCCCATAGTGAAAAGGGGTCAGATAACAAAATTTTGTCTCCTGTGGTGATAAACATTTCAAGAATCTGACCCACAACTGGGACAACCTCATCCAGTGTGAGTGACCATGCTGCCCTTCATGTGGGCTGGAATTTCTGTTGTTGTATTGTGTTTTTTTTTTTTTCTTTCCTGCAGGTGATCCAGTCCTGAAGAAACCCTCAGCAAAGCAAAAGCAGCAACTATTTTTCCACTTACATGTCAGAATCAACAAGAATGAAACTCCCCAGGGATGCAAAGGCAACACAGCCTGCCAGGCAACCCTATAAAGCAGCGCCAACTGTGACGGAGCATCAGCGAAGAAAGGCCAGCTGGTGGCACCTGCTGCAGTGTTTGCTTGATCCAGATGTTGGGGAGAATGGGACACAGTACACCCCTGTGTAGTCCAGTGGGAAGGAGAGATGCTGCCACCATGTCCACTCCCTGGGTCAGGAGCAGCGGCACCTGGCGAGTCTGTCTTTAACTGCACAGCAGCAATGAACACCACAGGGTAAGCAGGCATGATTGCTGAAGTAAAGTATGTTCTTCTCTGGCTTCAAAACAGAATACTAGAGCAGCAGTAATACTTGCAATGTAGATTTGCAGCCATCTTTTCTCCCAAAACAGCCCCCACTTTTTGTTTAAGCCAACAGAAATAAAGCGAACTACTTCCAGAGTAGGCAATCAACTAAATCTTTAAAATTCAAAATGCCATGTTTTGGGCTGGGGCCGTAGCTCAGTGGTTAAATTGCCTGCAGAGCAAGCGCCAGGTCCTGTGCTTGGTTCCCTAGCACCTCATAAGCTGGGCATGGTGGCTCACACCACTAAGGCAGGAAGATTTTTTTGAGTTTGATGACAGCCTGGGCCACAAAGTGAGACCTTGCCTTAAGAAAAAAAAAAAAAGCACCACCATCTGGTAATTCTTCACACAGGAGGTAATAACTAAATCAGCCTCAAAGAAGCCATGCCCAAAACCTCATTCTCATTTTGTCCCAATAATCAAAATATATGTACGCCAGCTGTGGTTTTGTTTAGTAAATATCCTAAAATGAAGCTTTCCAATTCACATCAAAATGGCTACAAAATATATACATGTTGTAGGAATATGCATGCTGTGATTAAGACATCCATTTTATTGGACAGTTGGACAGCTTCTGAATGTAAAACTAGTCCAAATCATGTGGTAAGCCAAAATAGTTCTAGAAAGCCAGGTTAATGTTTACAGTGCTCTGGATGTCGTTCTGGGGCCAGAATGGACAAAAGTAACAGACACCAACTCTTCACTACGGTGGCTATGGTGACTTCAGACAAGCACAGCTGGTGGGTGATGAGAGCCCCAATAGTCATGGTAAGGGCAGCACCCCTCCCACAGCTGAGCGCTCCTGGGCTCTAGGGCTGGGCACTGAGCCCTCCTTGGGGCCTGGCTGTGTCTTAGGAGGCAGGTGATACTATGTACCCATCTGTGTTCACATAAATGGAGCCTTGAGAGATCCTGTGCTACCCAAGACTGTCCAACTCCTGAGTGAGGCAGTGGGGATCAAACACAGGCCCTGATACAAAGCCCATTTCCTTAGCCTCTAAGCTCAATATTTAGTTCCTAATACAGGAAGTACAATCATGACATTATTCCTTTTTTAATGTAGGGCTCTAAAACCTTTCTTTGGCTGCTAGTTATTTCTGCTAATTAAGTTTATACTAAAGCTCTAAGAGAGTGATCTTTTAAAAATACATCACAAAATATTTTAAGTTCACCTTTTAAGATGTGCAGCTCCTATATATTCATTCACCAGGATTATCTTTAAAAGTAAAAAAGAAATACAAGGTATAAGAAAATCCAGAGCTGGGGCATAGCTCAAGGGTACAGAACTTGCCGGGTATGCTTGAGACCCTGAATTCATCCCCAGAAATTGATTAAAAGATCAGCAAACAGAGTTTCTATCTATGAGACAGTGCCAACTTCCCCAAAGGTCTGTATGGCAAGTTAAACCTCATCATAAGAAATCAAAATAACTGCTTCTAAACAAACTATTCTGGGAAATTCAGATAGCAATGCCACATTGTTGACTTTTGTTTTTGACTGCTGGGCTTGCTGGCAGTGGGGATAGGGAGACCACAGAAGAGAAACAGAAACATTGCCACTCCTCTAATTTGGACACCAAGGTGTTCTGTAACAACTAAATTTCTTTCTTCATTTCTTTCTTTTTTTTGAGACAGGGTCTCGCTCTGTGGTCCAAGCTGGTCCTGAATTCACTTCAGAGCCCAGGGTGGCCTTGGACTCACGGCAATCCTCCTGTCTCAGCCTCCTGAGTGCTGGGATTACAAGCATGTGCTACCACGCCCAGCTTATCTGGTGCTGGGGAATCGAACTCGGGTATTTAGCGCTTGGCTTAGCGCTTGCTCAAGCGCTTTAACCGCTGAGCCATTCCTCCAGCCCCTATTTCTTTCTTTTTTAAAGACAGGGTCGCACTCTGTCATCCACGGTGGTTCTGAACTCACTATGTAGCCCAGGCTGCTTTCAAACTCAAAGGGATTCTCCTGCTTCAACCTCCTGAGGGGATTATAGGAACACACCATCACACCTGGCTAGTTTTTAATTTATATCGTGCTGGACAATTGAACTCACAGCTCTGAACATGCTAGGCAAGCTCTTTACCCACTGAGCTACCTCCACAGCTCCTGCAACAGTATTTTGCACTTGGACAAAACCATAAAATGTACAACGATTCCAATTAGAACTCTAAGAGGAAATCACTCCTGTTACTGTAGATTCTAGCCCTAATATAAAGGAAAAAGATCACATGACATTTATAACCATTGTTCTGAATATGACTTCCACTGAAAGACACTCTATAATAACCCTCGAATGTCATAAGGCTTCAGCCAACTGAACGTCCAGGTGTAACAGTACTCCATTGTCTGGAAGCTACATAATTCTTTTATATACTGCATATATTTAACTATGCTATTTTTCAAGGGCTGCACATATGGAAGACTAAAAGATTAGTAAAATGCACATAGCCTCAGAAAGATATTCTCAAGAAAGACAGAAAAAGCCTTAAAATGCTTTCTTTCACACACCTTCCAAAAGTTTAGAAACCACCAATACAGTAACATCTGAGGAAACAACGTGGACGTGGTCAAAGAGCACCTGGGCTTGGACAGAGGACTTGCACATGTGTATCACACACATGAGAATAACTATCATTCTTTCTAAAGCCTTTAAGTAAATACACAGCTTAAACATAGCTTTCTATAAGAAAAGATGGCTGAAATTCAGTAAGACTATACATTTTTAGAAAGTACATTCCCCACATTTAGAAGATAATCACCTACATCTCTGGAAATTAACTTGGTGATATAAAGCCACATTTAATAAATACATTTTCATTATGGCTAAGAATATTGACTTTGCAACATGTAAACAAAGCAAAAACTAACCAAGAATGACCAGGACATGCCTGCAAGACTGAAGAGAGAGCTCAGCACAAGTGCAGAAGGAAGCTCTGCGGCCCTGGAGAGTGCTCCTCCAGGAAGTTTTCCATGACCTATTTGATGCAGAGTTAAAACAACCACAAGAACTATTCACACTGAACAGCAGTGAGGTCTCCAAAGACTTCATTTACAAGATCTGGCCTGGCAAAATTCGACTTGAAATAATGACAAAAAGATAAACCACTGGTGGTTCCAGCTGCCACTCAACACGGGCATTTAGCAAGAAACCATTCTTAATGTCAATGTGAACCTAATCCAGATTTCAGTGGCAACTGAAAGCTGTACTGAGAAGGTGACTCCTTAATGTTTATCTGGCTCTCATCCCTTCTCTATAGGAGACAGGAAAACCCAGGTAACCTGGGTATTGCCCTAAAGGACAATGGGCTCCTGTTGGGTCATGTCTTCATTTAGTTACATAAACTGCTGAAACTATTTAACCCCTGGTGCTCTACCACAGGGCCAACATTTACATGGAGTGTAACTGGTCAATGCAGACAGCTGATTTCTGAGACATTTTTTACTTCCATTTCATTTTAAGAAGGCACATCTTTCCTTTGTAATTTCTATTTTTATGTTTTAGGCACTAGATATGAAATACATAAATAACAAAAATTTAATGTTTATAAAGATAAGTATATAATTTATAGAATGTTTTTGAAAGCAACTATCAGGCTTGATGTTTAGGATTGTCAACAACACTGAATCAGCAAAACAACATGACAACCTTATACATTTAGGCAGCACTGTTCTTCAGTTTGCCAAGTGGGACACTGAAAGAAACAGCACCATGAAAATAAATACAACTTTACATATCCACAACCAACAAGCATTTACAGTTGCAAGGTTAAGAACCCAAAAACTGCTGTCTTGTCAATACTTTATCCAAACAGTACCTGTAATAAAGATGTGAAAAGGCACACTACTGCGGTCCAATCTGATAAAAAAATTCTTTATAGTATCAAGTTTGGTATTTACCTGACCTAAATTCCAAAGGATGATCCTTGCATGCAATATTTAGCTAAGTAAACACTTTTGGTTATTTTTTACTATTGCCACACCTGTTCACGTACCTACCTAGAGCTCAGGACAGGCAAATACATGATCTTCAAATCATTTTACCGGATAAAGATGTCTTTTTAATCACTGAAATCTTCCCTCAAAAACAAAATATAAGGTCATTTCAGCAATCTTCAGTTAATAACCACAAAATTTCTCTTGCCTTTTTTTACTAGATGATTTAGTCTAAAGTATATACTAACACAAATAAATAGAAATACAAGTAAAACCACAGGGAATCACCACTATGTACTTGTCAAAGTAGCTCTAATGAAATCATCTGTCTACACCAAGTCCTGCAAGCACAGACTAAGTGGATCTATCAACATGCTGCTTCAACCACCCTGGAAAGCATCTTGGCACTCCTTGCTGCACCCTGCTGTCCTGGAGTTTGAATCCAGAGCTGCTCTACCAGTGAGCTAAACCTCTATCCTTTTTTGTATTTTATTCTGAGAAGTAATTTTGCTAAATTGCCCACATTGGCTTAGAACTTGCAATCATCCTGCCCTAGACCCCTGAGTAGATGGGGTGGCAGGTGTGTGCTATACCCAAAACAAACAAAAGCATCTGCCTACACAAAGACATGTATACAATGCTCACAACATCTTTGAACATTCAAAAACTATAAATGACTTAAATATCACCAAAAGATGACTAAATAGTCCGTGGCCATGAGATGGAATACTACGCAGCAACCAAAGAGCAATGGAGTAAATACAGCAACAAGGATGCATCTCAGAATAACTGTCACAGGTGAAAAAGCCAGGCCAAATAAGCACATGCTGTATGATCCCATTTATGTAAAATTAAGAGAATATGCAACCTAATCCAGCGTGGCAGAAAACACCTCAACAACTGCCTACAGATGGGGGGGACGACACAAAAAGAATAAGTTAAAAGGGACGAAAGAAAATTCTACGATTGAGCTTGATGACACTCTGGGAGGCTGAGACAGGAGAATTCCAAGTTTGGGCCCAGACAGAACAAATGCATGATTTAGCAAGGCCCTGTCTCAAAAGCAAAAATAAAACTGGGCTGGGGATGTAGCTCAGTGAGAAGTTCCTAGGCTTAATCCCTAGTACCACAAAATGAACAAACAAACCAACCAAACAGAAACTTTTAGGAGGAAATAGATACACATACACAAAAACTTGTCTAATTGTAGCTAAGTGTGGTCATGTCCGTTGGCAGTCATGTCCGCTAGTAGTCACTAGCTACTCGGGAGATTGAGGAGAAATGCACAAGCTGACAAGTTTGAGACCAGCCTGGGCAGCATAGTGAGATACCATTTCAAGCAAACAAATACCTGGTAAAATTATATACTTTAAGTACATGTACTTCAGTATGCTTTTTCACTAAAGGTAATTCTATTTTATTCTTTCAGGAAGCTTAAAGGAAAAAACTTTAAACTATGGTAATAAGGATGTACTTAGAGCTTAAAACATGAGCCATTTTCGAGCCAGAAAGCCAGGACTCCTTGTATGCATGGTGATTTGTGTCTTCATTTTACTTTATTTAAGAAATCCCAATCCTGAGGAACCAGAGGAGCCCACAAACCCAGCAGAAGTAGAGTGTGGCTTTTATCCAGATGAACTGTGTTCCGCTTTATTTGACGGGAAAAGGGCGGCTCCCAAAATTGCAAAATTCTGTAGAAGCCCTCATTGGTCTGAAATACTTGCCTATTTACATATACCAGGAAACTGTTCCAGGATTTCCCAGGGACTGCATTTTATAACCAGACCCCTTTCTGCAGAAGAAGGTAATTTCTCTCTGGCATATGTTCTAACCATGCATAATGAGCTGATCATGTTTGTGCAGCTTCTCAGAGCCATTTATGTACCTCAAAATGTCTACTGTATTCATGTTGATGAAAAGGCCCCCAAAAAGTACAAGACTGCTGTGCAAACCCTGGTTAACTGTTTTGAAAACATTTTTATTTCATCAAAGAAACCAAAAGTAACTTATTCTAGCCTTAGAAGACTACAGGCAGATATTAATTGTATGGAAGATCTAGTCCATTCCAAATTTCAATGGAACTATGTCATTAATCTTTGTGATGAAGATTTTCCAATCAAAACCAACAAAGAAATTATACACCACATCAGAAGCAAATGGAATGGTAAAAATATCACTCCTGGAGCCATCCCACCAACAAAGGTCAAATTCAAGTCAAATATCAATTGCTCCGAGTCTGTCACAGAAGGAACTACCTATGCACCTCTAAAGGGAAGACACAAGCACAAACTACCTCATAACTTCACGATTTACTCTGGAAGTGGTTACTATGTACTTAAAAGAAAGTTTGTAGAGTTCATACTGACTGACAGCCGTGCAAAAGACATGCTCCAGTGGTCCAGACATGTCCACAGCCCAGAGCAACATTACTGGGTAACTCTGAACCGACTAAAAGGTAGGTACAACCCAGCAGCCGTGGCTGCCTACTCAGGGCAGAAGCTACAATAGCTTTATTGGCGTGAGATTCCTTCTAGTCAGTTACTTCTCCATGGCTTTGTAAATACACACTTTGCAACATCTTTCACATAGGGAGCACAGGAGGGTCCCTGTTTTTAAGGGGGTCTGAAAATAGCTGAGAGTCATGTTCCCAACTCAACCACTTTTGTTCCCTCTCCAGAAAGAAGAATGGTCATTCAGCTTATCCTCAGATAAAATCATCTGAGGAATCTCATGAGAAAGCAATGGAAAGTGCTTCATTTCCTCATTCTCTTGATAAATATTATGGACAGCTACTAGTGTCAGGCACTAGGCTATGAGCTCTTTTAGACTGGGACATAGCAAAACTGCTAATGTTTTATTTTATTTTATTTTATTTTTGGCCAAAGCGATGCTCCAGATAGGTTCTCTGAGGCACAGAAAAATTTGATGGCCGCCTTTATTGGACTTAAGTAATTCCTCTTTGTAAAGGGCTGACTGGCTCTTCCGGGAACATGGCTCCAAGCCTGAACAGCCAGGAGCATCAGTTCAGTCAATGCAAACAAAAGATCCAGCAGAAATGAGCAAGGATGTTTTTATATAATCCATAAATTCATTGCAAGTCCTATTTTCAAATCACGTCATAGGGCTGTTATGGAGAAAACACAATTCAAAGAATCACATGTAATTATAAGTAACAATTCACAAACATTGAGAGTACTGTAAGAGATGTGGAAGGGATGAAAACCAATCTGTATACACAGATTAAGATTCAAGACTGAGATTAGCTCCGGTATCCTGTTAATGTACTGCATGGCCCTGCCCTCAAAAGCTCAAGACTTTAATCTGATATAACAAATGAAACATCTTTACCAAAATTGGGCAGCGCCTCCCCCCCCCACCCCCCCACACACACAGTATCTAGCGGGAATGGCAGTAACAGAGCAGAACCTGCACTAGGAGGGCCAGAAACCAGCCAGGAGTAATCTGAGAGGGAGACTGGGGCGGGACGATTACATGTTCAAGTGCAGCCTCGGCAACTTGGTGAGACCTGCCTAAAAATAAACAATAAAAAGAGCTGAGAGGTAGCTTATTGGGAAAGCCCTGGGTTCAATACCTGCCTCCCCGTGCCCCAAAAGAACCAGAGGTGAATTCCACAGTGTAAACCAGTTACATTTCCTCCTTAGATGCTCCTGGTGCGACACCAGATGCTGCCTGGGAAGGAAACATTCGTGCCATTAAAAGGAAAACTGATGAAGGACACGTTCACAATGGATGTAAAGGTAAGAAAAAAAAAAAAAAACATCAACCTCCGAATTTTATAAAACCTGTACAGCTACCACTTAGGAAAGGCGGGAGATGATGATGAGCATGTTTAATCTGGAATTAGTGATTATCCCAGCAGCATAGGTGGTCAGAAGCACAGAAATCGTGTGTGCGTGCGTGCGTGCGTGCGTGTGTGTGTGTGTGTGTGTGTGTGTGTGTGTGTGTGTTTTCTGGGGGACTGAATCCAGACCTGTGTATATAGTAGACAGTGCCCTACCATTGAGTTGTGCCCAGCTTCAGCCCCTGGTTGATAAACATTCACAAAGAACACAGCAGGACCGAACCTTGAAGTTTTTAGGTTAAAAAAAAAAAAGGAAGAACAAAAACATGAGTTAGAATCCTACAGTGACTGGACTCCTTCAAATGGACTCAATGGCAATTTCGGTGCCTCACATGCCTTCAGTGCTTTCTACTCTTGAGTTCTCAACACATTGGAGTGCTTGCATCAGCATCCTCGGTGTGCAGGTGGCACGTGGCAGGTGCAGTCTCAGCTTCATGAAAAGAGGCCTGCTCGGTGACAGAGCTGCCTTTCCTCTGCTCCCAGCTTCTCCTGTGTGAGTCCCAGCTGGGTAGAAATGCTAGCTCTAAAAACCTATCTTAAGGATTCTAACTCTAATCCCATTTTAATTACTTAGACTTTTATCAAATGTTCACTCTCACAAATGAAAGACAGAAGTAGTGGCTTATTAAAAATAAAAACTTTTGGGGGATGGAGGTGTGCCTTAGAGGTTAGAGCACTTGCCTAGGAAGGGCAAGGCCCTGGGTTCAATTTCCCAGCACCAAATAGGTCAGGTGTAGTAGTACACACTTGTAATCTCATTACTCAGTAGGCTGAGGCAGGAGGATTACTGTGAGGCCAAGGCCAGCCTGGGCTACATACTGAGTTCAAGACCAGTCTGGACTACAGAGTGAGACCCTGTCTCAAAAGCAAACAAATCAATCAACCACATCTTTCTGAACACCCACACAAAAGAAATCAGAACCTATGAGAACTTAGATCTTACCACAAAATGAGTGTCATTGCATCTTCTGTGCCCAAAAGTAGCTAAAATTCCACAGTATTCACCTATAGGAACTACCAAACATTTCAGAAATCACTACCAAAAAGAACAAAAATGCCTCTTTAAACTGTAAATTCAAAACTCAACATAAAAGCCTCCACTGAAGCAAAATCCTGCTTAACCTGACCTCCAGTGAAGCAGAGGCGTTCCAGATGACATTAGAGGGGTGCTACTTTTCTGCATAAATATGAACAGGAGGTGAAACAAAGGGAGCAAAGTGTATTAGTTACTTTCTTGTCACTGTGACTCAATATCTCAGTATCATCCACAATTTAGGGAGGAAAGATTTATTGTAGCTTACAGTTTCAGAAGGTCTCAGTCTGTTCAAGGGTAGGTGGCTGGAAAAACAGTGGAATCACATGGGAAGGCTGAAATGGGTACAGGGTCAGAGCTGAAACTCCATAGGCAGAGATCCTTACAGCATGGTGGGAGAGAGAGAGACTGGGAGGAAAGGCAGAACCAGCACATGTCTCTCCAGTTCAAGCCTATGCATCTACCTCTTGTAGCCAGGCCCCACCTCCTAACCCTACACAGTATCCTTCGAAACATGAGGCTTTTGGGGGACACTCCAGATCCAAACCATGACATTAAGTGTCTGCATTTCTTTTCTAAGGCCATTATGTCCAAGATACATGTGCATATGGACTAGGAGACTTGCCCTGGATCATTCAGTCATCTTCTTTGTTTGCCCACAAATTTGAGCCCTCAGCAGACCCACTTGTGGTTACCTGCTTAGAGAGGAGGCACAGACTTAAAGTTCTACAGCAGGCAGAAGTCCCTATAGAACCTCACTGGCATTTCCAACGGGAAAGTCACTTCAAAATGAAGCTGAGGCACTAGCAGACTATTTGCTTTCTTACTTGGCACCATTCTGTTCCCTAACTTGAAACAATGTCATTCCAAAGAAGAAAGAACGGGACAATCATTCATGGATACAAGTTAATCTTAGAATGAGTTTAGAAATATGTTCATCTGATGAAACTTTACTGGTGATCACAAGCTGGCTCTGTAGCTTTGGAAAAGCACAGGAGAAAAATAATTCAAGTGGCTCTGATGACATACACAGAAGTACCAGAAGGCGACCCTTTTGGCGCACAGCTGCTGAGAATGAGGACTCTGCAAACGTTTGGATCCAGGGTCAGGCTGGAGTTATGAACAATGCGTTCTATTCTGACGCACGCCTTGGATACTTCCGTGGGTGAGACACTAAACAAAGAACAAACTCCCATCGAAAATGAAAATATGCCTATCTAACTCTATCTTTCTCTGATGAGAACAATATTAACTTTATTCTGGCAAATTCTGGGAAAATATCCAAGAGTCCATTTGTCTAGGTAAAATAAAATCAACCTGGACCTGTTGTGAGCTAGGTATGGTGATGCATGTTTATAATTCTAGCATGCTGGAATGCTGAGGCAGGAGGATCACAAGATCAGGCCCAGCACGGACAACTTCCTGACTTAGTGAGATCGTGTCTGAAAACAAAAAATAAAAAAAAGGGGCCAGGGATGTATCAGTGAAGAGGCTCTGGGCTCAATACCAAGTACAAAAAAAGTAGAAAACAGTTTTGTGATATGACTGCCCAAAATTGGAACGGTGGCACTTAAGACTTTAAAAGTGAATCTTGATTTTTTAACTTTATGAACTTTAGACACATGTGGTATTGTGGTTTGGATCTCGAATGTCTCCCCAGAGTCTCATGTATTTGAATGTTACAGACTGTCTAACGAATCATGTACAGTTGGGAGACTGGGTTCTAGTATGGAGAGATGGATTACAGACGTGTAAATTGGATTATTGGCATGTAGTGGGTGTTTATCGCACCGTCCACACCTGGATCAACGAGGGGCTGATCACTGGGATGAGACCTGGAAGGATATATAAGCTGCTTCTTGCTTTTCTTGGAGGACTAGTCTCAACTTGCTTTAACTTGGCTTCCTGTTGGTGATGTCATGAGAAGCTGCTTCCACCTCTGCCTCTGCCGTTTACTACCATTGCTGTCAGCTGCCCCTGAGTGTACTGTGGCCTTCTGAAACTATAAGCTATAATAAATCCTTCCTCCCCTAAGTTGTGGATGTATGGTACTGAGTCACAGCAATGAAAAGGTAACTAAAACATGAGGTAATTTAAGGTATGAATGGTCCTGGTAATCCCTAGTCACATATTCCCCCTTGTAAGATCCCAATTTTTGTTGCTGCCATCAACAATGAAAACTTTCTATATACTTTCTTCGTATAAAAGCGGTCTGACATCACACAGGACTGAAATGTACGACTACTAAGAGCACCACATAAAACAATGGACCTGGGGTGCAGCTCAGTGATAGAGAGAGTGCTCAGCGTGTGTGAGGTTGGATTCGACAGGACAGGACAGGGTAAAGCAATTGAAAAAAGAAAAGCAGGAGCCACAGGGAGGAAACAAAAGGAATGCAAGTATTTCAAAGGCTAAATATAAGCACCTCAGTAAAATTCCCACATACAGTACTCTCATTAAATCCACTGACTTGTTGAGCCAGCCCTGGAAAAGTGTGACGTTAAACAAGAGGAAAAGGAAATTTGAAGGCAGATGCATAAATCAAACTTAGGAACCACAGAATATTACAATCTTTGTTAAACAAATATTTCTTCCCCTTAACACCCATCAAAAGGATAAAGACTATCAGAGAAGATGGCAAGAGCCCCTTGGCAGTACATTCCCACTTTCCCACAGTTTCCAATCCCACAGTGATCTCAAGGTACTGTCTATATTCTAACTGGTTGTTCCAAAAGCTTGGATTGATGGCAATTATGTCCTCTATTTTTATAAAAACTCACTAGCAACATAACCCACATTAAAAATAAAGATTAAATCTTCTCAACTTGCTTGAAACACAGGTCTGCCTATGCCACAAAGAGGGGTCTAATAAGAGCAACTACCCGTGGGGATGTGGGTGGACCAAGTGTGTCAATGTGGGGGAAGCACTCGGAGAGTGTGTGGTGCTGTTCACAGGGGAAAAAATTAAGACATAGAAAGACAATGAAGATTTCTTGGAACCACATGGCTAGGAAAGTGGTGCTGGGATCTGGAGCTGACACGCATTCTTCAGAAGCAAAGGTACTATGTCACCTAACAGAGAACAAGTTAGCCACAGACCCAAAACACCGTAACAAAGAAACTTTCAGAACAAACCTTTCAGAAACAGCACAATGAAGTGCAAGTAAGAAAGGCGAAGGCACACAGGAATGGAGAGACACGAGTTGGGCTCTCATGGCACACTGTGAGCGGTGAGGGCAAAATAGCATGTGAGGCAGTGACAGCCTGAAGGTGACAGAAAGGAGGTCAAGGGAAGGAGCAGCCTCTGCTGGCATCGGAACCAACAAGGAATCTTACCTCAAAGAGAATGGCATATATCATGAATTAGAGCAGCAATCGATGCTGACAAGGTTGTGGGGGGAAAGGAACCCTTTTACATAAACTGTTGGTGGGACTATAAACTGGTACAACCACTATGGAGGACAGTATGGAAATTCCTCAAAAGGCTGAAAACAAATATTCCATTGATCCAGTAATACCTCTTTTTAGTATTTTTCCAAGAGTTAAAAACAACATAAACAGAGATACATGTATACCCATGTTTATAGCAGCACAACTAGCAATAGCTAAAATATGGAAGACACCAAAATAACCATAAACAGACAAATGGATACAAAAATTGTAGTACATGTACACAATGAAGCACTACTTTTCCAAAAAGACAGAGAGATTAGAGGCTTTTATATGTGAATGGATATAACTTGACACCATCATGCTCAGTTACGTGAGTCAGACGCAGAAGATTAAATATCACATAGTTTATCTAATATGACGAACCCAGAATATTGTCATTCTACAGAATAAAATGGGGGTGATAGTGGGAGGTAGTGGGGGTTGGGAGGGGAAGGAATTCTAATTTTGACATGACTATATATGTATATATATATGTACACAAAATACTCAGGCTCAATGTAAACATTGTGTATCTCACACATATGTACCTACACACACACAGCAACTAAAATGGGGGGAAAAAAGGAACCAACAAGTAGCTGGCACTTACTATCTCTTGATTCAGACTCTCCATGTGTTTGTTCATCAAACAAACATAAAATTAAATCACAAGGAAAAATTTTCTTAAGCACACTGCCCCGGTTATGGGTAAACAGGGATCTTGAGAAAATTCTAGCTTTCTGTGAACAGACTCCTCTTGCTAACGTGAAGTTTACCGCTCAATGTTTTCTATTATATCTCTCCCACGTGTACAAGGTAGACTACTTGTGCTTTGTATTATGTGATGCCTTGAAGATTATATTTGCGAAGCCAGAGATGGCAGAAAGCTAAGCCAAACCTCAGTGAGGACCAAGCCTGAAAATCAGCTGATGACTTTTGGAAATCCTCCTTTTCCCCAACTTCTCCCTTTCCTCTATCCACTCGTTTCCAAAAAAAGCATAAAAATACAGGTTAAGTAACATTTTTTTCTTTTATTTCTGACTTTAAAAATACCCACATACCTTTTTACCTATCTACAAACTGTAAATAAATGTAGCCAGAAAGCTAGCAAGTCAAATGCTGTGGATTACATTCCTAACAGCTACATCAGTGCTTCTCAAACTTTACCACTGGGTGTAGAAGTCATTCAGCATCTTGCTAAGATGCAGCTTTACTTCAGCAGAACTGAGGTGGGCCTCAAGATTCTGCATTTCTTAAAAACAAACAAAGAAACAATCATCTCAGGTAACCTGCTAATAGTGCAAGTCTACAGATCTCATCTAGAGTAGCAAGCACATCATTTATTCTGCAATGAGTAGTTGCTCCAGTTGTGTTTCTTATTACAAGAGATGAAGAACACGGAGTGGGGAATACCATTAACTTTTTGGATAGCGATTTGTTCATAGTAAACACAAAGAAAACCTTGTGACTGTATCTCTTTGGGTCTTATTAACTGAAAGCAAATGTGCATACCATGTGTTTTAGAACATGGACCAGGGGCTAGAGGAATGGCTTAGTGGTTAAAGTGCTTCCCTAGCAAATGCTAAGTACCTGAGTTTGATTCCCCAGCACCACATAAGCCAGGCATGGTGTCTCACTCCTGTAATCCCAGCACTCAGACCGCCTTGAGTCCAAGGCCAGCCTCGGCTCCCTATTGAGTTCAGGATCAACCTGGGTTACAGAGAAAAAATATTGCAAACTCTTGAGTCTCTTTTAGTGAACTGAAAATCCCAGCATCAATGAAATTACAGAATATGGTTTTCTTCATTCACATTTTCATGGTGCACTGCAGTTCCTGAAGTTGTCATCTCTCCTCCTTTGGCAGGCACGGCTGGCACTCACCTTTTTACCACAGGCACCCAGCAAGACCACTTTCCTGTCTCCCTGGCAACTAGGTGTGGCCATGTGACTGAGCTCGAGAGATGACATATGAGGAGAGGTAATGCCCCATTTCCTGTCTGGCTTTTTAAACACCTTCTCCATGAGGTCAAAAGAAAGGGAAGTGTTTTCCAATCACCAGAAGTTAGAGCTACAACAAAGCAGGGCCTGAAACTTTTGAGTTATCCCTGGAGGAAGCCCACATAACCAGGGATTTTCAGTGTATTAGCCTCTGTCAGCTACACTTTTAATTTGAAACTGGAATCTAATGTAGTGCCTCAGGCCATGAGCTCTCTACCACTGAGTTACATCCCCAGGCAGCTCACTTGCTCCCTATTTTCTTCTTTCCATAACGGCCCAGAGATGGTGTCTAATTCACATCAGAGCAGAAGAGATTACAGGTATGTACCCCATGCCCCCACAAAACCATTTATTTCCTCCTTCTTAAAATATTATTGTTTAGATCTTATATACAAAACAAAAGTATGGAAGAACCTCTCTAATTCCTCCATTTTATATATTAAAATCTGAGTTCCAGAGTGGTGCATGATTTTCTCAAAGCCAGTGCTGGTATGGAAGCTAAAAGCGATGTATGCCAGGCTCTCAGTATTGGTTGTGCTAAGTTTGAAAATGTCCTCCAAAGTTCCTATTTTAGAACTCAACCCTTGATACAGCAATGATTGGCAGGGGCCTAAATGCAGAGAGGTGTGAGCCATGCATGCTCCAGTCTCATAATGAATGGGGGCCATTAACGTAAGAGTGAGTTTCCTGAGCTCCCTAGGAAAGACGAGCTTAGCCCATGGTCACTCACACTTGCTTATTCTCATGCTCTCTCTTACACTTACACACGTCAAACCTTTTACCACATCATAACCCAGCATAATGTACTCTCATGTTATCCTGCCACCCATATCTTAACACTTTCCAAATTCAGGATGGTAAGAAAGCAAATGCTTGTTCTTTACGGGCAGTCTGTTTTAACAGCACAAAACAGATTACACAGGTTGCATGCAAGCAGGAAGAAGAAATAATTCTCACTCTTGCGTCCCACTGACTAATCCATGCTCTTTGGTTTCCTAATTTGCTTAGTGCGATGGGCTGAACTGTGCCTCCCCAATTCACATGCCTAACCTGTAGTATCTCACTGTAGAAATAGAGTTGCTGCAGGCGTCATGAATCAAGATGCAGTCATTAAGGTGGCCTCTGCCCCAGTAGGACTAGAGTGCTACTAAGTGGAATCTGGACACAGAGACAGGCACAATAGAGGGACAATGATATGAAGAGGGACAAGGCGATATACAAACCTAGAGGACTGGCCTGCAATGGATCTCCCTCAGCCCTCAGCAAAACCCACCAGTTGACACCCTGACTTTGGGCTTCCACTCTGCAGAACCAAGACAGAATGTATGTGTTACCCAGTCTGCAGCACTTCCTCTCAGCAGCCCTAGCAAACAAACATGAGTATTTCACCTAGGCAGGGAGAAGCCAGTTTTATACAGATGACAGGAGTGAAAAATGCTCATTTGCTTCTACTTCTGGCAAAAGATCTGTTATACACCAACCAACCAACCAACCAACCAACCAACCAACCAACCAATCCATCAATCTGTCTGTCTCTGAGGAATCCTTAATGGCAGGCAGTTTCCAATCTCACAACAAGAACCTGCCTGGCTTAGCACCTGGTCTCTGCCTCCCTGAAGCACAATCAGCCTCTCTGTGAATCTCTGTGAGACAGCACTGTCTGCTGCTCAGACGCTGGCCCAGCTATTCAGAGGGACACTATAGGTCAGCTGATACAAGGGACAACTAACCGTACACCAATCTAAGACGTGACCACTCTGAGGATGAGAAAAAACTGAGTTCCCCAAACCTGCTTGCCCCTTAAGATGATTCTAGAAACTGCAACACTAGAACTCCCGAGGTTCTCTACCAATCTGAATATTTTTACTCGGTGGATCTAAGACAGCGGGTGGGAATTTAACGAGCTCCTGAGATCATTCTTGTCTGATTTAGGACATCCAGCTTCTGCATTAAATTTCAGTTTCATTTTTCACATTCTTGTATTCATATTCCAGCACTTAACATCTTAGACATTATTTACTAAAACATGCAGACACCCAACACAGGGCATAGGCAAAACTTTTCTCTCATTGGGTGATTCATTTTCATAGGGTCACAGACAGTAAAAATGAATCGGTAATGAAGTCAATACGGAACACCTGAGAGACTATGAATACAAAGCTTTCATAACCTCTGGAATGTTTCACTAAGTTTTCTTAAAACAACAAAGTACATTTGGGAGTTGATTATTTTAGTTGGCAGTACTGATGTCTCCCATTGAAGGTGGTGTTTGCAGTATTCTAAGAAAAATTTAAGATTTGGGTGGCAGCTCCTGTGCCCACGGAGGCTACAGTACTGCAGGAACCAATGCTATATAAAACATCGGGCCCCATTTTATACCTTGAGGTGCCAAGCAGACGGTGAAGATGTTACTGGTGCTCAGAGGCCAAAGCCCTTACTTTGGTCTGTGTTGGTAAGAAGTGGCATGGTGAAGGGGGATGCATGTGTTCTGGGACTTGAGGGAAGAGCACACTTTTCACGGGTCAGACTCACCCTGAGATAAGCATGATTGCTGGAGACACCCCTGTGCTGGGGCAGCCTATAGGCAGGACAGTAAATATCACTGTTAAGAGGTCACTAGTGAGGTGGATATTCCCATTGTGCTCTCCTGCAGATCTGCTATTTGCTTGGTGGAAAAAGTCTCGGTTTGGTCCTAAATGTTTTTATCACCTTTCTTAATGTTCACAATGTGCCTCAAAGACAGCAAATCTGGGGCAGGGGCATGACTCAGCCTTTAGAGCAGTTGCCTAGCAAGCTCCAGGTACTGGAGTCAATTCCTTAGCACTACATAAGCCAGGTGTGGTACTACATGCCTGTAATCCTGGAACTCAGAAGGCTGAGGCAGGAGGACTGCCATGAGTTTGAGGTCTGCAAGACTATCTCAAAAAAGAGAGAGAAAGAGGGTGAGCAGATTTGAAGTTCAGAGCTTTGGCAGGCAGGATCCATCAAGATTTTTGCATTCTCTGAATTTCTACAGTTATACTGAGAAGTAGCAGAAGCAGCATTCAAGGGGCATGAGCAGCTGCAGCAGCCTGTGAGAGGAGCAGGAAGCGTGGTCCAAAGTCTTACTGGACAGTGGGCCAAGGAGAGGACACAGCTGAGCAAGCAGTAAGTAGTCGCCAGTGGAAGAGTGGATTGGGAGCATGAAGGTGCAGACCCGTGCAGGTGGATGGAGAGAGACTGAACGACAATGAGAGCTTGAAGCAGGTATGAGAAGGGATTCTGTGGGAGAAGAATAAGTAAAAGGTATGAACCTCAGGCAGGGGATTCCTGCCAGCAAGAAGAAAGCTTTGCACGTGCCCTGGGTTCAGGTAACTCCATGTTTCAACAAACAGTAAGCTGTCAAAGTTTGACACATTTGCAAGCGCACTCAGGACGTGAACCCTAAAGACTACAAGAAGGGGAGAGATGAAACCAAAGATGTCCTTGTCCATCTCCAGCTTCTTTCTATAGCGCTCATCTTTAAAGAACACTGGTCTGGCTTGAAGCTGCCCTCCGGCTTTCCTCTGAGCTTAGAATAAAATACACACACTCTGATGTGGTTACCAGGGCCCTGCACAAGAGGACCCTGCCTATTCTTTTCTTTCTTTTTTGAGACAGGGTCTCATTCTGTAGCCCAGGTTGGCCTTGCACTCATGGCAATCTTCCTGCCTCAACCTCCCAAGTGCTGGGATTACAGGCTTGCACCACCAAGGCTGGCTTATGTGGTGCTGGGGAATCAAATTCAGATACTTAGTACTTGACTCAGAGCTTGCTAGCCAAGTGCTGAGCCATTCCTCCAGCACTCCCTGCCTATACTTTAATCTTGCTTACGTCTCTTCTACCCTGGCCACACTTTGTCTGCTGAACTAGAAAAGTTCTTTGTCCTCTCTGAGCTGCTGTACATGCAGTTCCCCTGCCCAGGAGGCTGCTTCTCGAGCCTCCCACGGCTGGTTCGTTCATCCCCTTCAGAGAGGAACTCAAGCCTCCAGCGAGGCCTCTCCCACCTACCACTCAGGCAATCTCTCCCCACTATACCACTCAGCATGCCTCCTGCCAAGTGCTCATCAGAGCTGATGGAGCTCTGCTTACTTATCCCTCTGAAGTGCAATCCACGCAGGCCAGCCCTTCATAATCTTCTGTTCCAGGATGTCCCCCAGTTAGGGCCTGGAACAGGGATTGGCCCTATGCTACTCCTCAAATAAAGAGGCTGAGTGAATCAGCTATATCAAGGACGCCCATGCTGAGCTAATGCAGGTGAATTACAGTCAGAAGCTGTAAATAACAGCTGTTATATTAAACTAAATGCCAGGATTCTGCAGAGTCAGCAGAACACCAAAGACACAAAGATTCTGGGCTTGTGCAGCATCACTGTGAAAACCATGTCCTGGCTTTCCTTCATGTGAGCTGAGGTGGTTAGCTGCCACAAGGAGGACATGCCCACTCAGGTGATCATGTACTGAGGCCATGTGTGCCTCACGCAGAACAAACTCTGGAGATCCAGAGAACACATTCGTTCCTCACCCTTAAAAGCTCACAGTTCAGCAGAGAAACTGACACATACATAAACGGCTTCATTACAGTGGGTTCAGTGGGTTAACAAAGTACTAAGGAACATGGAAGAACTGGGGACAGATTCCCCGAGGAAGTAAGGACTGCAGCTCCGCAGTAGGGCCCCGAGGCTGGCAGGTGACAGCAGAGGAAACGCAGGCCCGGCAGACTGACTGCCAGGGAGCAGCCCCAGGGCAGTCTGGCCTGGGCAGGGTGGGAGGTCAGGAGAAGCTGCCTGAACCTGTGCTCTCAACAATCAACAGCCACAGAGGCTATAAGCAGAGGAGCAACCATTAGATCTGTTTCAGAGGAATTTAAGGATATTTCAATGACAAACCAAGAGAGGGAGTTCCTCAATTATCAAGAAGGAACAAATGGAGTAAGTCAGGAACTCACCGTGTGACAAACTTCTGCTTTTATCTCTTTTAAGGCGCGTTCAGAAAACACACATCCACAGCATCGAAGGAAGCAAAACCTGAAGAAAGAGTCCAACGTGAAGAACAGCTCAATTTATGACCAAACATTAGCACGTGCATGATCAATTACCATGTGCTCAGTTTACAAAACTCAGGGGCTACCAGATTACATTTTATACTTTAAAAACACCAGAGGCCCTAAGGATACAGCTCAGTGCACAATTTGATCCCCAGCACTAAAAAAGTCATCAATAAAATATAAAAAATGACTTAAACTAAAATTAAAACCATAAAAAGTTAGAAAATGTAACAGTACTCAAGGAGAAAATATGCAGTTTATATAACTGTAAAAATATAAAATGATGGCAAATTTCAAATGTTAAAAAATGAGTTTCAAAATTATAACATACTGCATTTTGCCTATCAGGTGATAATTGAAGAGACTGAAGGTATCCATTTGGAAACTATTTGAGGAAACAGGCACATCTGTTGGTGAGTACAACATCATACAACATTTTAGCGGGATAATTTGGCAAAAGTGAGTGAAGAATCATGTAAAAATTTCTTCTGCCAAAAGATGCCCACAGTGCACAAATAGGTGTTTATCAGGCTATGGAGTAGAGAACACAACCTATAACAAGGAAAAGAAGGAAACTACCTAAATGCTCGTCAGTAGGGAATTGGTTAAATAAATTATGAATACCCATATAGCTATTACACAATGGGTGTGGCAGTATATTCCTAGTAATTCCAGCCTTCTAAGAGGGTGAGGCAAAAGGATCATGAGTTCAAGCCCAGCCTGGGAAATTAAGCAAGATCTTTCAAACCTTAAAAAATAAAATAGTACTGAGGATATAGCTCAGTGCAAAGCCCTGGATTTAATCCTCAGTACTCAGGGAAAAAAAAGTAATTTAAATGTGCACCCAAGGCCATGGAAACACAATTCAGATTAGGGAGGTAGACATTCTTGCTCATAGGGCTATCTGCAGAGCAGGACAAATATGGACGTGGTGTGACATGAAGGAGAGGACATTAATGTCAAAAAACCTTCTAATGCTACTGCAGGAGGTGGGATCAGGGCAGCAGCAAACATTCACACATTCTATTGTACCTATTTCCTGAAAAAATACCACAAAGGAATTTTCTCAAGTTTTCCAGGTATTACAACAGATACAGATCACCTAAGAAGAATGCAATTAATAACAATGCAATAAGTTTCTTAAATTTTATTTAGGCAAAAGAAAAAAATCCTATTGTATGAATGCTTACTAATTATTAATAAATTGGGAAATTATTTTATTTGAACACAGAGCCAGTATTTTTACTACACTAGCAATTTCCCTATTTTCTCTATACATTTAAGTACTATACAAACTTTATTACATATCCTAACAAAAAAATCAATTTTCCATTGCAAGGCCTCTATTAATTAGGAGGACAAAAGTAAAAAAAAAAAAAAAAACATAGTTCACATAATAGGAAGGAGAAAAAAGGAGATTAACCAGCAAAAGAAAGGGAGGAACCAGAGAACACCAGTGTCATGTGTCTTTAACCTCAATATACATATATACAGACATATGTATATAAATAAAAATCCAAAAAAGTTGGACAAGATTAAATAAACGTGCCTAGATCCCCACAATATTTTCTGTTTGACCCAACTAGTAATTACAGTCAAGTTATTTGAAGAATATGACAATCTTTAAAATCAAAAGGTCCCTAGGTCTTGTTTACTTCTCTCCATCCAAATTCACGAAGCTCCAGGATCTCCCATTTCAGAGCATGGCAGTCAGTCTGTAACACAGCCCACTCCACTCAGCACACTCCTTGGCACATGAGAAGCTGCCCACTTGAGCATATTACATGGATTATACAAACCTATTATGTGTCAGGATACTTGAGACTAAAATCAGCTGCTTTATAGCTCAATAAGTTTTTACTCATCTGAGATGCTTTGCCCTTTCCTGAATACATATAAAATAGTTAAAGTGTTGTCTTTCAATATGTCACTTGGAAGATAGAAGATTCCAAGGCAGGCAGTCTGGACTACCCATTACTAAAGATAAATACTGGGAAAAGGGCTCAACTTTTTTGTTTTGTGAGGCAGCTTACAAAAAGGCACATTTAACATTTCTAGTGTTAAAAGGGAACATTATACAGGTCACGTAACATTTGTTATTAGAAATCTCAACCCTAAGATTTTGGACGCTCTAGTCAAAAGATGTGTTAGCTACAAATTCCGAACAAGTTATTATAAGCCAGGACCTTGGCTGACTGACCAGCTAGCTACATATCCTGTAACACTGTTTGCTACCATAGAAAGTTTAGCAATTCTAAGAAATGAAAATTGTTTCATGGGAACCAACTATTGTCTGCTTTCTGTTTTCTTGAGTGAGATGATCAAATACCCACATTCAGATCTCGTAAGTGTCACACAAAAATTTTGGAAATAGATTTTCTGACACAGAACTGAGGGCCACAGGCAACCAACTGGGGAGATCTGGCACTCAGCACAGAAAGTGATGTGGAAGGTGCACGCTTGTGACTGAGTGCCACTTCTTCTAAGGCACTACCTAAGCCCCAGGAGGCTAGAAGGAAATCCAGCCTCCACGTCATTTCTCCCACATTCACTACTGACCTGTGCCGGCCATTCATCTCCAAGCCCACGACAGGACAGATGAAACGTGCTCGCTGGAGGTCATCGTGCTTGTCACCTTTCGTGTTTCCTTTATCCCCTTCCCAGGCAGGATTATCAGTAAGCTTTAGTTCTGTTACACTCTGAAAAATCATTAATATTTTTAAAATTTAGTAGGTAAGGGGACCACACTTTGCCTTAGTTACCATCTAGGTCAGCAGAGAAATTATTATCCTGGACTCAGCCCAACTACTTCTTCCTAGCTTAGCTGCTTTCCTATGGTCATCAAGAAATATGAACAAAAAATTAAATCATACATTGTATGCAAAATAAGATTTCAACTTTACTTACTACTAAGCACCTATTCTCAATTTATAATGTGGTTATATCCAGATAAGCCTATGTGGTAAGGCAAAATGCACGTAACACCTAACCTCCCGAACATGGGAGCTGAACAACAAGGTTCACCTGAGAGCATCAGCTGGTTGCCTCTGCAACCACAGGGTGGCTAGAAGCTGTGGCCTGATATTGCTGGCTTGTATCTGGGGAGAGCTTATACTGTCACTGGCCTTGAGAAAAGATCAAAATTCAAACTGAAAGTACGATTTCTACTGAATGTTTATGACTCTGACATCATAATGAGTCAAAAACTTCTAAGTCAAATCAGGCAAATCAGAAACCATCTATAAAACTAGTGAAGTACTTTCTCTCTTGCAAATATTTTGCTGTTTAAGGAAAAGCATCGTCTCACATCAAACATTACTGCACAGGGCTGGAGGAATAAATAGCACAGTAGTTAGAGCACTTACCAAGTAAGCCAAATGCCCTGAGTTTAATTCCCTAGCACCACACAAGCCCGGTACAGTGGCGCACAGCTATTAACCCCAGCGCTCAGGAGGCTGAAGCATAAGGACTGTCATGAGATCAAGGCCAGCATGGACTACTTAGGGAACTGAGGACCAGCCTGGACTACACGGTAAGACCCTGTCTCAAAAAAAAAAAAAAAAAAAAAAAAAAAAAAAAAAAAAAAAAAAAAAAAAAAAAAAAAAAAAAAAAAAAAAAAAAAAAAAAAAAAAAAAAAAAAAAAAAAAAAAAAAAAAAAAAAAAAAAAAAAAAAAAACCCACACAAGGTAGAATGTAGCTCAATGGTAGAGTGTCTACCTGGCATGCAGGAGACCTTGAGTTCAAACCACGGAACTGAGAAAAAAAAGAAAAAAACTTTTTAAAGCAACAGCTCAGTTCCATCTAAAAAAGAATGCTTTCTGTCCCTACTGATGAAGCCTCAATGAAATGGCTGCTCCACAGAGAGCAAAACTTATAGGGAACAGGGCATGGCCTTGTGGATCTAGGGAAGAATATTCATTAGAAAAAATCCCTCATATTCCAAGATGAAGTACTTAAGGTTTTCAAAAATTCAACTTTAAAAAAATGTTCAATTTAGAAGAGCTACTCCAGCATTCAAGAGCTGTCTACCCATTTAAGTAGAACATTTCGATGTCAAAACTCTGGAGGGTAGCTAAGTGACTCTGAAGAAAAGCTACCATGTACACAGCCCACTTTCCGGCCAGACTCAATGCATTTGCATTGTATTTTCTCCCCAGAGTATTTGTGGACTATAATGAAAATTTTATGTATCTATATTACATCTTTTGAAGAATTTTTTAATGGTGCCAACTTCTAGGAATGTGTTTTTTTCCTTAAAGGTTTAAGTATATAAAATATTGTATATGTGTTTTGAATACAGAATTGTATGATTGCTAATTGTTAATTTCAATAACAATTTTTAAGGTGATGGTTTAGTAAAAATATTTTCTTCCAAAGTTCTAAGAGATAACTAAGATCAACATGACAATTTCTATAACACTACCATTAGCTATATTTCAGAATTATTAACTTGTCTGAAATGAACAGATACTGTGATCACCCCAAGAATTCAACAAAAAGTCTAATATAATAGTAAAAATGAAAGACAAGAAAAGCAAAAAACCTAAAACCTCATACTAGGAGTCAGGGATAAGCATCACACTGGCCATGTGGTCTCAAGAGAGATGAAGGGTTTGACCAGCCTGACAATTCCTAAAGTTTTTGTTATTCACATTTTTCTATTACTAGAACAATTCAGTCCTCTAAAATATACTTTCTCTACTAAAAAATTTGTTTCAACTTTATGAAAATTTTAATGTCTCAGTTACTTGCAAAGTTGAGGTAGAAAGGCACACCAAGCCAACTAGTTTCAGACTTATCGTGGGCAATGCAGAAAACTGTGGCTCAAAACCAAACAAAACAAAGAGAAAACAAAACTAATTCTACAAAACAACCTTCTAAGATTCAAGTAACTAAGTCTTTTATTTTTGCAATACTGAGGATTCTACCAGTCAACTACATTCCCAGCTCTTAAGTATCTGAGTGTTAGTTACAAAAACAATGCCTGTTATCACACATACAGCCTTATTATAAAGTTTCAAAGCAGGTTCACACACAGATTTATAATGTAGAAAAACACTGGTTAGAAAGTACTGACTTAAGGCTTACATAACCTCCTAAAATCATAGTTGTATCAGAAGCCTGAGCTGTGCCAGAACCCAAAATTTCTTATTATTTATTTGTAAATGTTGATTACATAGCACAATGGGTTTCATTACATTTTATTTTTTCTTCACTACAACATTTTCACACATGCACATAACGTACCTTAATCACATCTAGTTCCTCATTACGCCCCACCTCCCTACTTCCTTCCCTTTCTGTCTCTCTTCTACTTCCATGTCATCTTTTCTTTCTCTAGATGGAATCCTATATTTCTAAATTCAGTCTTCAAGGCACGGGAATTCAATAAATTAAACCTCAATCACTGAGATCTTGAAGTGCTTCAGAGTCATTGGCTTACCTTAATGCTTCTAATGTGAGCTGCTGCCTTCCCAAGGGCCTTTTCAGAAGATTTGTCCAACAGAAACTCAATGACAGCATCTT
Organism: Ctenodactylus gundi; assembly: GCA_004027205.1. Taxonomy (NCBI): domain Eukaryota; kingdom Metazoa; phylum Chordata; class Mammalia; order Rodentia; family Ctenodactylidae; genus Ctenodactylus; species Ctenodactylus gundi. The sequence goes on from PVKB01005900.1 coordinate 55,174, forward strand.
TGTTATAAAGTCTACAAGAATAAGGATTAAATAAAATATGATGGCAACAATCAACTTTCAAATAACCAAAGGAGGAAAAACAATTAAAATATGAGCCAGAAACATTTACATCTGGTAACAGAAATGCCCCTCATTGCTTAAAAGTGAACTGGACCTTGTTTCAACACCAGAACACACAAAGGAAGAGACTAATTTAAATCAGGGGTGATAAATTGACAGTCCAAGGGTTGATATAACCTGAAGGAGGTCTTTAAATATTGGAAAACCTAATATAAGCACATGTAATTTCAACTTGTCTTCAAAAATAAAGATGAGAAGAGTCAGAGTCACTAGGCCCATACTCTTGACCTACAGGAGCTGGCTGGACCTGACTGGTAGCGGCCCCTTCCCACATGATGGCAGCTCTCTCTCCAATGTTCCCCACTCTCTTCCCTTCTCTACTGTTCTTCACACGGCTCCTTCACGTTTTAACTTGGTCTTTGAATTTTCTAACCACAGATGAAATAAAGAATCCAAATTAGGAGAGTATGAAGTTATGTTCAGAGACAGAGATTAATAACCTATGCTTCACAAATTTGCTTGGGTTAATTCATACTTGATGAGTTAAAAATCATATTTATATATTAAAATTCTCTTCAAATTCACTTTAACTATGTACAGAACCATACCTGCCAAGTTCACAGGCAACTATTGGTCGCCGCAATATTTCCTGACTTAGAGTACAATAGTTCCACTGGGCCACTAATTCAGCATCTTTGTCAACCTAAACAAACAAAACAAAACAAATCCTTTCAATTAATTTCACCTCAGAAAGACATATGGTCCACAATTCTGCATACAGACATTTATTAATACCCACCAGCGATATTTTAAATTTTAAATCAAAGATAGGGACACACAAAATTGGGACTTTTAACATGTAATTAAGTCAAATAAGGGCACCTAAATACCAAACCAAAAAAGAGTCTATATCAAATAATTAAACTCCTTATGCATGCTACACAGAAGTATTAACATTTGTATCTTAGCAGCACATTAGAAAGGACATACAGAAAAAAATAAGCAGTACAGATTCATTTTTAATTACAGGAAAGGACTTTACCCTATAACAGAATTTAAAGAGGAAGAATTGAGAAGACAGGTATTGTTTTTAAAAGCCTAGCATAAAGACGGTCCAATTCTTTACAAAATCAGAAATCTAACAGGAGTGTTTCTTGCTTCATCACTACAGGGCCCAGCATACCCCGACCCACTGCTATGGTTTGAATGTCCTGGCAAAACTCTCACTGATATTTAATCCCCTTACATAGGTTTTAAGAGGTGGGAACTTTCAAAAGTGATTAGATTGTGAGAGTTCCATTCTCATGAACTGATTAATGAATTCAGGGGTTAACAGATTATCTCTAACTGGGTCTGTTACAAATGCCAATTGTGACTGTCTTTTATGTGTTCTTTTCACCATGTGATGCCCTGTTACCTTAGCCCTCTGCAGAGGTCTCAGTAGCAAAAAGTCCTACATCAGAGTTGGGTGTGGTGGCACAGCAAGTAACCTTAGCATTCTGGAAGGCTGAGACAGGACGATATCAAGTTCCAGTCTCACCTGGCCAACTTGGCAACTTAGTAAGATTATCTCAAAAAAGGGGGGGGAGGGGCTGGATATGTAGCTTAGTGCAAAGTTCCTGGGTTTAGTTTCTTGCACCAGGAGAGAAAGCAGGCAAAAGAAAGAAAGCGTCATCCAGCCTGCCAGCCTGCCTGCCTGCCTCACTAGACGTGGTCCCATGACACTAACCCATCAGCCCTCAGACATGTAAGAAGGAATTTATAAATAAATTATTCAGTCTTAAGTGCTCTGCTTTAGTAACAAAAAATGCACTGAAACTGCCATACTGTGACAATTCAATAGTAAGATCCTCCATGGCCCTCAAACTGCATTTTTATTTGTGTAATATCCTATGTCCCAATTCTTTTCACTTTTATAATACCAAATGTGAACACCATTAGCAGTATGGCACATTTGGGAGGAAATGGAAAAACAAGAAAAAAAATCTCCTTTGATTTTTAATTTTTGCAGCAATAAATAATTAAGTACTTTCAGCAGTTTTCTTAATTAACCCTTTTTCCATAATTACCCTTTGTACTTTCATAAAAATCCTATAAGTGTTTTTTTTTTTTTAAACACATCATAGATGAGCAAAATTCAGGCACCAAGAGATTAGGTTACATATTGAAAACCACATGGTAAAGTGAACGACCTAGGGTAAGAATCCAGACAGGTTAGTTCCACATCATTGTTTTATTTTATTCTGAGACAGAGTCTCCCTATGTTGCCTAGGCTGGGTGCAAACTCCTGGACTGAAGTGATCATTCTGCCTCAGCTCTCAGAGTAGATGTAACTATAGACATAAACTTAGATGCCCAGAGACACTAAGTTCTTAATCATTGCTGTGTTAAAACACACAAAAGCAACTATTGTTCTATCCATTCCTCAGATTTAAGAGCTACAAATCTGGCAGCTTAAACAGCTTTTATCAAAAGCCATAAAGGTAATTGCAGAAAGGAGTTTTGCAATTAGTGAAACCTACTACATTTTAAAAAATAGAACAAAGAGGCATATTCAGCAGGTCTGGGACCAATTCTCTGGACACCCTACTTTCTTCACCCACTGCCCTTTAAAGATTCAGAAAACACTCAGGAGTATGGGGAACAGTGTAGAAAAAAATTACGCTTTTTCTAGGGATTTAAACATTGGTTCTTCAAACCATGCCTCTAATGTGTTACAGAATCTGGAATTCATGTATATAAAAAATAAAAATGACAGGCTAACCTACAAATAAAATCCCACCAAAACAAGCTAACAAAAAGAACTTCTGAAAAATATTTTTTCTAGGACCTCTCTTTCAGACCAAGTCCTAAATTAGAGCAATGTGCTAGGCTGTACCACACACCATGTTAGTGAACAGCAAACACTAAGCAATTTTACATGTTCATGTAGAAAAAGACCATGCATTTTTTTTTTTTTTTTGAGGCTTGATACTTCCAGAACCCTTCTGACATCAGATGTGTGGGGTTTCTTCCACACCAAAAGCTTCTCCTACACTGCCTAGATATTCGATTTGGATACTATCTGAATATACACCCTCAGATCCCACAGGTTAAGGGCTCAGTCCCATTAGACTGTGCCTTCCCTCCAACCTTAGATGTGGATCACGAGTCTAGCCTGTCACTCACTCTTCTGACCAATTGTCTCTAAATCATAGGCCTCCATAGTCCCATCCTCAGGTTGACAATTTGCTAGAGTGGCTCACAGAACACCAGTAGCGTACTTACTATTGCTGGTTTAAAATAAAGGCATTTTAAAGAATACAAACTGATCTGCCAGATAGAGGTACACAGGAGGAGGTCTGAAGTGTCTCAAGCTCAGGCACTGTCCCTGTGTTGTTAGTGAGTCATTATCCTGTTCAGCAACGCCACAAGTCTCCTACACTCATAGCTCAGGGTTTACACGGAGTCTTTCTCACGTAGGCATGATCAATTATTAAGTCAATCTTCAGCTTCTGTTTCCTTCCTGGAATATGGGTAGTAGTGCTGAAAGTTACAGATATCTAATCACGGCCTGGTCTTCCTGGTGACCAGCCAACTAGGAGCCTGAGAGTAATATTAGAATGAATAACACTCCAGGAAGTTCCAAGGGATTTAGGAGTTCTGTGTCAAGAACAAGAGAGAGAGATGACATGCAAGCTCTACTAGAGGTGGACTGTCTTGTCCTCTGCTATACGCCCAGGACCCAAGCACTGTCCATCACAAGCAAGATTTCTTGTGTGAAAAAGGTTAATAAAATCCATTCTGTCTAAGCATTCCAGCAGCGTCAGAACACCATTTCTTCTTTCCTACCCACTTTGGACATCTGTTTCTTGCCTTTCATGGCAATTCTTTCATCAAGCTACTCCTTTTTGGTCTTGGGCATAAAAAAAATTACTTATTTGTTTAGGCAAAAGTTCCCATGTGTGCAAACTACCCAACAATAGCCTGCACACACTGAGGACAAAATCAGGGGCACACTTCATCTTCTTGGGTAGTCATTCATTCTTGAATTCAGCACATTTACTGGAGTCCTCTATGTGGCAGACTATACATGTTTTGTCACACAAGCACCAGTCCCAGTCGGGGAGAGAAAGTAAGTGAATAAAGAAACAAATGACATTCCTATCTCAGCATAGGACATTTCAGGTTGATGAAATGCTTCAGGCTGAGGAAGAAGATCTAAGTAGGTAGAAAAAAAATAAAGGAGATATAGAGAGGTAAGAAATGTGCTGAGAGAAGCAGAGAGTAGTCTACTCCCACAGGGCTTAATGACGTTTATCTTGTGTCAGAAAGTCACCGGAGTACTTTAAATATAATAGAGACATATGGGATTTATTTTTTAAAAACAGATTTCTCAGGCTGCTGAACCAGAATACATGGGACATACACGTGAGTCTGGTAGACTATCAGTGCTTTACATGTTCTATTATTATTACAAAAAGTTATTATTAATACTAACTTTGAAATTCCAAATAACTGGATGGGAATCACTACCATCTACCATCTATTTGTCTTTGGCCACCTAAATTATCTTCCTTGGACTTCATTTCCCTGACACTTGCATCAACATTATTAAACATGATTTGCTCCACTACTTGTTAAGAATTACTCATTCATTTAAAAATATTTACTGTGCCAGACACTCTGCTAGTTCTAAAGGGGAAAAAAATGGGTATAGCCTCTGGTGGGTGGACACCCAGATAGATATCAGTCAGCCAAGAACGCAGCTAAGCAAGATGGGAAAACAGTTTATAAAAGACAGGCCTTATTTCAGGATGTTAGGAGACACTGGGAAAACCTCTAAGGAAATGAAGTCGATGTATACAAAGTTCAACAAATAGTAGCTACTTCTATCATCGTTACTAACCGCTGATACGGTTCAAATTCCGTCATTTAAATCGCTCTACAACTCTCCTTTTGAGCCTCAATTTCCAAGTCTGAAAATGGAGATAAACAAGTACCCCCAGAAATGTCGTGAGATTACACGAGAGATTCTGCGTGAAGGGTATTGGAAATATGAACCACTCAAAAGTTGACCGCTACCAATGTTAGTGTTAGTTCTGAGTCCTCTGAACCGGATAAAAGAGCGCAGCTAGCCACCGCTGGAGCTCCGCGGGTGCCCTTCCAGCCTCCCCACGCTCCGTAGGAGCGTCTGCATTTCACCACTCCCGTCCCTGAAGAGCTCACGTCGCTGACCTTCTCAACTTTCTTCGGCCCCTTCACCAGTTCATGCCTCTTGGGGATTGTTCCCCCGTCGCAACCCATGGCGAAGCCGGAGTCAGAGCCAGCACGCAAAGCCTGAAGGCGCCACTTCCGGAGTGTCTGAGGAAATCCAGAGCCACTTCCGGCGCACCACGGTGACGCAAACACGTCCTCACCGCCCCAACGGGGTGGGCGGAGGCTGTTTTGCATGGCGGGGCGGGGCGGTTGCCAAGCACCGGTTTCCATGGAAAGTGTCGCCAAGCTCTGGGCGGGGCCGCGCAGCGGCGGTGTGGCATGCTAGTTAGCTGTCCGGGCCTTCTGAGCTCGAGCATAGAGAACGCGCCCGCCACTCTTGGCCCCAGCGCTGACCTTCCTCTTTCCAGTAAGTCCCTAGATTTCTGCTGCACTGTGAAAATCCTCGCCCACGTTCGGAGAGGGCGGGAGAGCCGAGTGACTCTGGGGCACCCACCGCCTTTGGTCCCGCCCTACCCTAACTTGTGTGGCTGTTGATCTGGCGCACCATGCTGGCTGCCTCGAGGAACCGCGCTGCGCTCTATGCTGCTGGACAGAATCTGTCATTTCAGTGAATATTTATGCATGGAAATGGAAGATGCTTCTTTGTCAAGCGCCGGCTATGACTTAAGCACCCACGGCACGCCCTGCGATGATAATACAGTTTCTGGGAGAGCAAGATCCTCTAAGACCTGGAACTTTCTGATGTTGACATGTATACTATAAGTGGTATACATATGGAAATCCTAATATATATAATTTTTAAATGCTCACTCAGTGTTATGTATGCCATTTGTAATTTTAGACAGACTATTAAACTACAGTATGAAAAGAAAAAGCTCATGATTAGGATTATCAAGAAGTCAGAATTGTGATGGTTTGAAGTCTAAAGTAGCTGAGAACTATTATAAGTGCATTTAAGTATTGGTTCATAGCCTGTGAATGGAGTACTAATGTATAAATTGTATTCAACATTCCATATGTACTAATAAATACTTTTTAGTAATAGAGCTAAAATTGTCATCAAATTTTCAAACAGATTCAATGACTAACACTAATTTTGTATACTTAATTCACAGCCTCCTGAAGTCCAAGCTAAAATAACTTTTTTTTGACACAAGGTCTTGCTCTGAAGCCCAGGCTGTTCCTGAACTTACTGTGGAGCCTGGCCTAGTCTTAGACTCACAGGAGTCCTCCTGCCTCACCTCCCGAGTGCTGGGATTGTAGGTGTTCACCACCATACCTGGCTTATGTGGTGCTGGGGAATCAAACTCAGGACCTTCTGCTTGTTAGGCAAGTGCCTTACCTGCTGTGCCATTCCTCCCGTCCCTAAAATAGATTTTTTATTTGTTAAGAAGCAGATCCAATGAAGTAAACATACATTTGTTCTTATAAAGGATACACTGTATATTCCATCCACTTTCCAAGAGGCTAGCTGTATTGTGTCTTTAATGAGAACACAAATCCCTTGCAAAACCCATGCAAAATCCATGATTGCCATTAGGCTCCTGGTCATTTTTTTATTCCTTTATTCCAGAGGGAGGGAACAGTGTGTCCACTGCCAATGCGACCTTGACAGTTGGAAGTTACCTCGTTGACAAGAACACAATGTAAAAAATTGAAGGTAGGTCCCCCTAGGCAACAGTTGCTCCAAAAGTACTGTGAAAATGTTAAGGCTTGAATCTGTTATTGTAAATTATGGAAATTAAAAGAAAATAGCTCTCTTTAATCACTTGGTCTCTCACTAGCATATGACTAAGTGGCACAAGAACTGTAACCTCCACAAGGTGGGGACTTTCTTTAATACCCTGTTGCATTTCCGTGGGTAGAAGAGTCTTTGTCTCACTCAAAATACATTTCCTCAGTAAACTAATGGAAGGTACAGACTCATGTGGAGAGGAGAGATCAGCCCATTTGGGCAGCTCTAGAAACTGTGAGAACTGCAGAACTCTTGGCACAAGAAAACTCCCTCCAAACCCTTATGCTAGGAGACCTGAGCAAATCTTGCAGGGCTTTGAGCAGCATGACGTTTTGTCCATAGGAGGGCCCCAGCCACAACTTACTGCCTGCTCAGAAAGCTCACAGTGCAAAGTCAGCTGTGCTCAGCCTTCTGAGGCCACCGATTTCTCTCTTCCTCCTTGTTTCCCTTTTTGAGGATGTTGGTCTCTAAACTGCTGTGTGCTTTAGGTTATACTATCAGAACGTTCGTGTGGTTGATCATTATTATCAGTCAGGACTACTCGGGGCTGAGTGCTGCCTGCTGAGCTAGGAGTCAGCGTGTGCTAGCTTGTGCATTCTTTACTGACTTGAGCCATTTGCTTCTCCCAGTCACCTAAGGAAGTAGGTGCCATTCTTTTCTGTTTCTCTACCGCTGTAGTTGTTGATGGAACTAATAAAGGGGATATATAATTTTTTTTTAGACAGGGCCTCGCTCTGTTGTCCAGGCTGGTTCTGAGCTCACTATGTAGCTCAGACTGGCCCCAAATTCATGGTAATCCTTCTGTCTCAGCCTCCTGAGTGCTAGGATCACAGGCATGTGCCACCACACCCAGCTTATGTGGTGCTGGGGAATGGAACTCTTGAGTACTTAGCGCTTGCTTGCCAGGCAAGCAATTTAACCACTGAGCTATTCCTCCTTACAAGAACCTTGGGACAACCCTGTCCCCACCAAATTGGATTTCAAGAGAAAAGGAAGAATGAAATTATATGAGGAAAAAAACCCACATAATTCTCTAGCAAACCCAATGTTTCTTTTCTTTCTTTCTTTCTTCTTGTTCTTCTTGTTCTTCTTTTTTTCTTTTCACTGGGCCAACTCTCAAGCTCCAAACCAGTATATTTCTTAGCCTTTTCAGAGTCGTTGGATCTGTTTGAGAATTTGATGAAAACTTCAGACTTATTCCCAGAAAAATACCTATTAGTCATTACTCTGTGAATCAGTACTTAAGTGTCTGGCTCATATGATAGCTTCCAAATATTTCTGACTTTTAAGCGTATGAGAATTTGACTTCTTCTTAGTGATGCTCATGAGCTCTTCTTCCATAGCTGCAGTTTAACATTTGTCTGAAAAAAATAATCCAACAGGCACAGTAATTCATTTCAGAAGTGAGCATTGAAACAACTATATAACAGGGTTTTAAAAGAATTTTACAATCATCATTTAAAGCCACACCCAGAAGGGATTCCCTAAAGAAGCTAAAATAAAATGAAGTGGAAAAATAAATGATTACTGAGATAATCCAAGACAAAAATTTACTTTTAATTCTCAGTTTTAGGAAAATGTCTTAGGAACATAGAAGACCTTATGTGAATTAGCCCAGCTGTCTCTCCAAACTCATGTTGACCCTTCTGTTTCTCTCACCAGGCCCCAGCCACACAGGTCCCTCTCCTTTCTCACCTCTAGGAGTACAACTTGCTGATCCCCCTCTCAGGGGTCATCTGTCTCTAGTTGCTCACTCAGCTCACCCCCTCAAGTAACTCAGTGCTCTGCTCTGGGGTCCCCTCCCCAGAGTGATTGTCCCTAGGCTCGCCGCTTAAAAGAGCACCCCTCAATCATGTTAGCACTCCCTCCAATTAGCATCTTCTTCTCTCAACATTATGTTATAAATTGGAATTTTGATATCTACTGTGAAGTTTTGCATTGATTGTGGTTTCTTAAAAATATTGTATTGGAGCTAGGGTTGTTGCTCAGAGGCAGAGTGTTTTATTTATTTATTTATTTGCCTTGTGTAATGCCCTAGGCTTGATCAGCAGTGCAGACCCTACAAATGAAATTAAAATCCCATTCATCTTGATTGCTAAATGTTTAGGGACCCCCTGGCATGTGGCATTCAGGATGGTGCCTCCAATGTGTGGCTGTCCTTGGTGCCCTCTCTCTCAGCAAGAATGAAAATGCCATGGTTCACAGCCTTTGTTTTGTCTCCTGAAGCACCTCTAGTGATCAGCAGAGGTCTGGGAACATAGGGGGTTTATAATGAAGAAATAAGAAAAAATAATATTAGCAAGTGACTTTGGTGCATCCCATTAGGAGTGCATGCACAAACGGGCACCTGTGGACACCTAGGTCATGCAGGTGGGAAAAGCACAAACATTTTTAAAAGCTGATTTGTTAACAAAACAATGTGTTGCCACCAAACCAAAACATGACTGTTTAGTGCTTGTCGCACTAGGCCATCTTTTTAGCGGGTTCCTCGCCTCCTCCATCTTGATGAATTTAACCTAATGGCAGTCAAGTTGCAATCACCCCTGACCACTGGCCCACCCACCATTTCCTCTTCCTCCCTTGGGAGGAAATGCTACAGAGTCCTGGGCTTTAGACACAAATATTTAGCAAATTTTATCAAATGCTGAAAATATATGTTTAACTCAGAATTTTTTCAGAAGTGATCATCCTGTTAGTCAGGGAAATCCTTACTCCAACACACTGCATTTCAGAAAAAAAAAAAAAAAAAAGAAGACGAAAGAAAGAAAAAAAGGAAAAAAGAAAAGAAAAAAAAAGAAAAGGGAAGGAAACATTTAGCTACAAGCAGCATTTTTCATCATTTCATTGACACTGATTCTGGGTTTGAACTCACCTAAAAAATAACTTATTCATTATCTATTAAAGAGCCCGTCACTTAGGACAGAATTAAGGTATATAACGCATTAGAGCAGTGTTTTAATAATAGTATTTAATAAGTATGTGCTACTGCCATTATCATTGTGGAAATAATTTTTCCCACAGATATAAAAACTTGTTTGCCTCCCTGGAACAATCCTTCCTTCTTCTAGCAGTAATCCTGACTTTGGCCATGAGATCTACATAGAAACCAGTTCTCCATGGATGTCTTTCCTTTCTGCTTATCTTCTGAGCAGAGCCCCAGGCATTTGGTTCTGGATCATCTTGTTAAGGATGTCAGTGTCCATCAGTTTTGGAAGATGAAGAGTGTTTCCCTCGAAGCACAGGGCAGATTTACTTGCTGTCCAATGAAGTACAAATGGCGTCTCTCTCTGAGGAGAAGCCTGGTCAGGTGTGCTCAGGGCCCATGACAACTGGGATTTTGATCATGTTAGTCAGCTTTTTTGTTGCTAGGACAAAGTGCCTAGCAACCAACCTGGAGAAGGAAGGGTTTGTTTGGCACCTGGTTTTAGTTGGCTAGTTCCATTGCTGTGGGCTGCAGGGGACACCGTGTATTAGGGTGGAAGGAAGGATTGGTGGAGTTGAGAGGCCTGTCCCTTGGCAGTTAGGAAGTGGAGGGATGGTGAAAAGGCCAAGGGAAGGGGCTAGAAACCAGATATAGTCCCCAAGGTCACATCTCCATGATCCAACTCACTTGCTCCAACTAGGCCTCACCTGCTGTTTCTGTCACTTTTCCATCATGCCATCAAATTAGGGTCTCCTTGGTGGATCCGTCCTCTGATGAAGTTAGAGCACTTATGACCCAATCATTCCCAAAGCCCATCAGCTGGCCTCTGGGACATGTTAGAACCAAGCTATAGCACCTGTGCTGAGGGTCCCCTGGCTTTGACACTCTTCTGTGTAACAGCATCCATCCAGTCCAGATCATGAGGCATGTAGGCTAAGATGTGAAGATGAGAAATATAAGCTGCTTGAGATGCTGGGAGAGCCTCCTTTGTGCAGACAGGATTAGAGGAGGCACGTCAGCTGGTGTCCTCAGAAAGGCCTGCCTGGGAGGTGAGCCCTTGGTAGGCGTGTGAAATCTTGGGATTTAAGAGGTTTCTACTGTTTCTAGAATCAGTAAGACACACTCATTGTGCCTAAAACATTCAAAATGTATGATTTATGCTGACCATTTGCTTTCCTTCTGGGAAACTTAGTATGTACCTGGCAGAGGCTGGCCATAGGATCATCAACCCTGATGTCTCACATGTACAGTCACAGCTCATTGCTGAAGGAATTAAGCCTGTCCTTTATGATTTTGCAGGGTGAGGACCCTTGCACACTTATGCCTGCCCCCCCCCCCACAACATTTCATCCCAGGAGCTTCTTCCCTTTATTGATTATGCTTTGTCTCTTTTCAATGAAATACATTAACCACAGCAACATGAGTCGCTTGAATCTAACTTTATTCTGCATTCTGAGAGTCCTTCTAGTGACTCATGTGGGCCTGGGGATCATGTTAGGGACCACAGACACAGCTTCAGTTCCAGAAACTCACATCTCCTGTCAGAGTCCATGCAACAGTGGCAGGCCAGCTTGTTCATTTGATCTAGGATAAAACCTTAGTCACATCTCAATTCTTAACAGGGCCATCACTTTTACTGCTCTTAGAATACAGGTTAGTGTGTGTGTGTGTGTGTGTGTGTGTGTGTGTGTGTGTGTGTGTGTAAGCACATGTGTATATTTGTGTCTTTGTGCCTGTGTGTGTGGTATGTGGCAATAGAGCTGGTAGGAGCCGGCATTTGATAAACTATCACAAGCAGAATGATGATCATTTCTTCTCTGTCCACGGATCAAGAAGAACATAACTGGCCTGCAATCATCAGAGCTCACTCAGTAGAACGGGACTGAGAAACTCCTTCTTGCTGGCACAATTTGAGCCCTTCAAGCCAGCCAGGCTTGCAGCCAGTCTGCACATCTTATCTCAAGATACTCAAGTCAGTACATTTTGTCTGTTGCTGAAGAATGACTGGGTTTGGTTTTCTATCGCTTGAAACCGGGGCCCACCTGATGGAATCCTACTGCTCAAACAATGTGGCCCTCCAGAGTCTCTCCTTCCAGCTTTAGAGAACTAATCTTCACAAAGGTGAGTCTTTTTTTTTTTTTGTAGAACCTTGACACTCAACAAAAATATCCAGCCTTCTGCAGTCAACAATGTAAAGGAGTGTACCAGGTGCATAGATCCAGATAGGAGCTGGTGCCCTGCAGAGGAGGCAGCCTGGAGGTGTTGCATCCAGCTTGCAAAAGTGTTTATGTGGCTGAGATATGTAGGGGAGATATGGACTTAACCTCAGAGTGAAGGGATGCTGTAACCACAGCAACGTGAGTGGGAGACCCAGCTGCAAGGGCAGGAAGAGGAGGTGGTTTCCCTAGAAGGTACATGGCATCACGTCCACATATGGGCCCAGCAATGGGGGATCCTGTCACACTACCCTTTCCTGTCTGCACCACCCCAGGCGATGGTGTAATTTCCCAGTGCCAGTGTGGCACATAAGAACTTGGTCTGTACAGCATCTCACCACAAACCTCAGGGAGAAGCCTTTGAAGGACAAAGATAAACATCAAAGGCTTTGGTGCCAAAACTTGGGTGACATGGATCAAAGACTTTTTCTAAAGAAAGGAATCCCACAGACAATGTTTAAATTCGTGGTTATATTTAATATTATAAATTCTAACCCATTTGAATCTATAAAATATAATTTTTTTCTAATTGAGCAGTAGAATTTATCAACACAGAATCTGTGATACACAAAATAAGTTAACAGGGAACTTAATAGAACGTGATCTGCTACAAATATAGCATGTATCTATGTATCTGTATCTTTCACTATGGTAAGATAGTATAGCAAATATACATATTCACATTTATATTTGTGCTAGAATAGATACAAAATTTGTATCAATATCGCTGATTTAATTCAATTAAAAATGGCAAAATCTGTTCTCCAATAGATGTAATACATACTGTTTTGAAACTGCATTTCCTCTTTCCCCAACTTTCTTCTCTCTAGCACCTGATACGTGTAGACGTCTCTCCTCGTTGCTTCATTATCTGTTTTCCCTCACACTAGACTGTGAGCCCCGTGAGGGTGCATAGCTGGTGTCCAATAAATAAGTGCTGTAGGAATGAATGTAAACCACACACACATTTAACCAATACAAAAATGATCTCTACGACTTGCTTCCAACACTGACACCGTGCACCTGAATGGTATGCTAACCTTCGCAACATCCTTACTTAATACCTGACCCTTTTCCTGTCCCCTTGGGATTAGTCAGTGTCATGGAATTGCTTAACCACTTGGTACTGTGGGCTCTGGGTACCCTGGCTGCCTCAGCTCATCTGCATCTGCCCCAGCTGGCGTTTCCCATAAGGTGGAGTTGCATAGCTCGAGGGTATAAAAGTTAACTATAGAGGTAGAAGGTAGGGTGGCCTCATTCCAGCGTCCCTCTAAATTGTCGTGTGTGATGCTCCAGCTTCTCAGCTTCCGCCTGGAGGTGCCCTAGGGCTGCAGGGCTTGGGTACTTGAGCACCGCATTCTTAGTGGCCAGGGCCAGGTCCTTGAGCAATCCACAAAGGTGGCTGCTGCTGCAGAGTATCTCGTTGCGCACGTCCTTGTCCTGCGTCTCCTTGCACAGCGTGTCCACCAGCTTCTGCCCCACCGTGATGACCAGCTTACTCTGCGTGATGAAGGCTTCTGGGGGCTGGCTGTTGCTGAGGGTGCTGTGGAATCCGCTGATGGCTTTGAGGAGTGCCCCAAAGTAGAGCCGGCAGTGCTGAGAAAGGTGGACCTTCTTCTCGGGGCACTGCCCACTTGATGGCTGGGTTAATGAACCAGGATTCTAGAGAAGAGGAAGAACCAAATGGATAAGAGGTAGATCCGTTAGCAGGCTGCGGTTGGCCTCCTTTTCTGTTTTTGCTCAATTTACAAGGCTTGGTATAAGAAAAAACAAAGTTTCATTTGGGAAATGCAATGCTGCCATATTTCTCGAACAATTTAATATTTTTCAAAGCAACGTTACACATCAAATTGTGTATATAGTCCTATACATTGTAACACACACATATATAATTGTTTTCATCCATCTCAGTAAATCATAAGAAGTCTCTTCTGAGAAAAGTATTGATGATGACTAAATCCATAACTTTCAAAAGTGCAAGAAGGGCTTCAGAGCTCAGCTCAGTGATAGTGTGTGCTTAACCTATGCAAGGTCCTGGGCTCAATTCCCAGGTAAGAAATAAACAAACCTCGAAGATGAGATTTTTAAAGAATTCACTCAAAGAATAGATACAAAAATGTTTTAAAATCCTTTCTAATTCCAGTATCGGAAGTATGCCTGAACATCAATTTCCAGAAAAGAATCGAATACACTTGATCACCCTTCATATTAAAGTATTTATTGCTTATTTGCTAATAAGTTTCACCAAAATGCTACTTTCATGTATTTTACTGTCTGCAAAATGGAATGGGTGGTTCCTCAAAGTCAATATTAGTGCCTAAACCCAAGGTAGTCCTCCAGGGAGCTCCAGGGAGCCTCTTTGTTACTTTACAGAGAACACTGGGCCTTGGGGAGGCTGGTGGGGCTCTTCAGTTAGCAAGTTAAAGTCACTGGCTAAGACTGAAAGCTCTCTTTTCCTCAGCTGCACCCTCTTGACTATCTATGACAACACCCAGAGGGTACACGGGGACATGGGAGGGTGCTTTTTCAGAAGCTGTGTCCCTATGGCAGGTGGGCTAGGAGGGGAAGTTGGATGAGCACGTGGGAGTGATTCGTTGGAGAAATCTATGCATTATTAGAATTTTGTATTGATCCAGCTACTCAAGAGGTTCAGGCAAGAGCACATCAAGTTCGAGGCCAGCCTGGGCAACTTTGAACAAACAGACAAACACAAACAAATGGGCGGGGGCCATTAGTTATAGAGTGCTTTTTGCCTAGCACACCTAAGGCCCAGGGCTCAACCTCCAGTGTTATAAAAAAAAAAAATTTACTTTGAAAATAAAAACAACAATTATTTTTTAACTACAAAATGAAGAAGAGGTTAGAGTGCCAGTTGAGATGAACTTTTGGGGAGCTTGGAGGGTGAGAAGAATGAGGCAGATACCAGAAGCTGGAGAAGCTCAGCTCACTGAATTGTCAGCATCTGCATGTAAAGACAGCAACGGTGGGTAATGAAAGACCCACAGTGAGGCCGAACCTGGTGCAGGAGGTGGTTCTGGTTGTGGCCTGGAGGAGGGACTGCCACAGGCAGCTGGGACGGGGTTGCGGCCTGGAGGAGGGACTGCCACAGGCAGCTGGGACGGGGGCTTGGGCTGCTGAACAGTGCACGTGCTCCCCATGGCCAATAACGCCTTTGTGGTGTCAGTCTGCATGAGGGGATTTCCAGGTGTGGCCCCGGCAGCTGCACCATCTGAGATGGGTTAGGAATCAGCTCCTCAGGTTTCACCCAGGCCCACCGAAGCAGAAACTCACAGTGGGGCCAGGCTGGGTTTAGCAGACCCTGCAGATAATGGCAACACTGTAGTTTGAGAACCACAGGTCTAAGGCACACTTCCCAGGGAACAAAACAGTGATGCTTTCAGCAATGTGGCAAGCCAAAAGCATGGCATCTAAGGATTGGGGGAACAAGCAGAAGAAAGCCAGAGCTCTTGCATCAGTTTTACCTCCAAGGAGGGACGTGACCTTGTCCAAGTTGTGGGGACAACTCTGTCCCTCCCTCTCCCACCCCATCCCCCTTAGCCTGAGTCATTGACCTGATCCACTGTTAACCAAAGCTTCAACAACTCAAAGACAACTTTCTCAACTGTCACAAATTATACCTTTTTTTGGTCTCTCTTTTGATATCTACTAGCTTCATTCTTTGTCTTTAAAAGGATATATCATTTTTACTTTAACTTAGAGGAAACTTAAAATCGGTGGATGGAAGACTATGGTCATTCACTACAAATAGGAAACAATCAATAAAAACAAGCACAATAACATCTTTGGTCTTAAAAAAGTAGAGAATCAGGTGTCAAAATGTTTTTGTCATTATTGTAATGAGAAGTACTTAAAGAGAATGTCACGAGGATTATACAAGGCTATTTAGCACCAAGTGAGCACCGCCCACAGTAACCTTGCCAAGCTCCCAAGCCTCTTCACCAATGGTTAAAGGTTCACGTTCTGCACACTGTGGCTCACCAGTGTCCCTTCTCCTGTTAAAAAAATGAAATACTAAACATCTCCCCATGTGGGTCACAATCTTACATTGAATTCTCCACTGGGCCAGATAGCACAGGCCTGTTTCTCAGCATTCTGGAAGGCTGATGTAGAAAGATTTCAAATTTGAACCCAGCCTGAGCAATTCAGTAACTTAGTGAAATCATGTCTCAAAATCAAAAATAAAAGAATCCACCAGGATGTAGCTTAGTGTAAAGACCCTGGGTTCCATCCCCAACACCAAAAAAAAAAAAAAAAAAAAAAAAAAAAAAAAAAAAAAAAAAAAAAAAAAAAAAAAAAAAAAAAAAAAAAAAAAAAAAAAAAAAAAAAAAAAAAAAAAAAAAAAAAAAAAAAAAAAAAAAAAAAGAAAAGAAAAAAAAAAGAAAGAAAGAAAGAAAAAGAAATTGTAAACACTGTGTATTACATTTGTATAATAATAAAAATAGTGGGGAAAAATAAAAAAATTAAAGAAAAAATTTTCCATGGCTTGTTGAGAGATGTCTTTAGGAACAAAGCACATTCATCAGAAGTTAGAGAGTGAGCATGCGAGCTTACCACTGTTTTATTTTCATCCAACTTTTGTTCCAAGATGGATTTTTCTTTCTCTTCTAGATTAGGTAACATCTATAATAAAATCCATTCAAATTAACTGTTTGAATGATTTTTGACATGACTGTAGATGTTTTAAATTCACTTTTAAACTTGCACATTCCTCATTATATTTTTGTCCATGGTTCTGATTTTTTCCACCAAAGGAGACTTTGAGAGAGCAAGGACTGAAATTAGCCTACCTGTATGGCTTAATATGATCACCCACATAATTAGAAAATATATAATGGAAATTAAAAATATTGAAATTTGAGGCTAATTTTAAAATTATTACATAACACCAAGCATTTCAGCAGAACCCCAAGGCTAGAGATGGAAGTGCCCAACTCTCTCCTGGAAACAGCCCCCAGATTGCCTACTGGGCTCTCAAGCAGTCTCTGACCTCAAGTGTCCTTTTTAAGAAAAGGATCCTGCAATTTTTTTTCAAAAGCAACAGGAACCTGGAGGCTGGTCATACCATGAAGAATTTGGAAGAACATTGGTAAGAAACTTGCTAACCATGAGCACATTTATAACTTTCAAAACTGGTCAGGTGGGCCTCAAACTTAACCATTCACCTGCCTCATCCTCTAGAGTCAATGGGATTTTTTGATTTGTTTTTGTTCTTGAAACAGGGTCTCACTATGTAGCCCAGGCTGGCCTTGAACTCATGACCCTCCAGCTTCAGACTCCTGAGTACTGAGATTAGAGGCCTGCACCATGGCTGGTTTTGATGAACAGATTTTTAAAAGAATTTTAAAACCTTTCCTAATTCTAGTGTCAGAAGTAAACCTAAAAATCCCAAATATTTCCCCAAATATGCTGATCCATCTGCCTTCATGTTAAAATATCTACCTCATATGTGATGAAGATGTTATTTAGAAGTTTACCTTCATGAATTTTATTTTCTGGGAAATGGAATCACAGACTCCTGAGATCCATCACACTATTGATAAAGACTCTGGGGGCTGGAGGAATAGCACAAAAGTTACAGCACTTCCCTAGCAAGCACAAAGCCCTGGGTTCAATTCCCCAGAGCCACATAAAACTGGGCATGGTTGTACATGCCTGTAGTCCAAGCACTCAGGAGGCTGAGGCAGGATTGCTGTGGTGGTGCATGCCTATAATCCCAGCTCTCATTAGACTGACCATGAGGATCACTGTGAGCTCAAGGCCAGCATTGTGAGCTGAGGACCAGCATGCCAGCATGGTTTACATAGTGGGCTGAGGACCAGCCTACACTACCAAGAGAGACTCCGCCTCAAAAAAAAAAAAAAAAAAAGACTCAGCATCTCACTTAATGACAACAGTGCCAAGTAATAACTGAAACCTCCATATACTACTTGGAACACTGGACTCACCTGTTCACAGATATATTTCCTATTTTTCTGTTCAGGGGAGTGTTCACTTTTCGTTCGTTTGTAAGACAGGCTACTCTTTTGGTATGATCCAAATTCTGTTTGGGGAGGCTGGACACAATCTTCATCCTTAAATTTTGTGTCTGGGGTCAGTTGCACAGTTTCTTCTTTTTCATAGTTCTGCTTAAAAAGGAGCCTCCCATTGGCGATGACAATGGAGGCAAACCTCTTGACATCTTCTGGAACCATCCGTGCCACTGTGACAAACCTCTCCAGGTCATCTGGGCTGTTTTGGATTTTGTCTGTTGCAAGAACATCGAGGGACCAGCCGCAGCTGTCTAGACTTTCCTTTGCTTCTAGCAGGCTCTGGTAGGAGCTGGAAATTGTCTGCAGCTGATCCCGAATTTTGCCCTGAATGGGATTGTCACAGAGGTTGCAGGTGGTCCCATGAACTCCTCGGGCAAAATCCAGAAATTCTCTTAAAGATTCTTCTATGTGGTCTGCAGCCCTGTGGATCGCATCAATATTGGCCTCCAGAGAGTCTCTGAACCTCCACTTCCTACTTACGAAGAGAAGCAGGCTTGCTGCAGAGCTCACCAGTTTGTGCTGCAGGGCCTTTGCCAACTCTTTGGCCAGATCCATGTCTAAGGGGAGCTCCTTGGTTGGCTCTTCTGCAGGGGAGCAGTAGGAGGACTCAATGGATGTGGAGGAGCATGAAGAAACAATACTGGCTCTGCTGTCCAAGCTGGCAACAGATAATCTGTCTGGTTCAAGAGATATGGAAGTTGTCTGTCTTGAGATCCAGAAGGAACTCTGGTCCATGGAATTCTCTAGAACCTCCTTGGATTTTCCCAGCTCTTTCCCAGCCCGAGGCACACTTGACATTGTGTTAGGAATGTCATAAATATTGGGCTTGGTGTTCTGCTGCTCCACTCGGGGAACCAGAAAGCTTGAAGGCACCTTGTAGTAGATGCCATCATCTGAAAGGACTGTGTCCCTGGGTGCTGGCAGGGAGGGGGAAGGGACATCTGGAAGGCTGAGTGTTTTCGGCCTGGGCACATTGTTACCCAGCTGCGGAGGGAGGCTCCTGCCTCTGTTACTCAGAGGGCTGTTGACAGTGGAGAGGGAACCAGAGGTAGCGTTCGGCTCTGACTCTTCTGGGAAGCTACTTAATGGTGTGTTTTTGACATTGGCCTTCCCTAGAGGCACTGGAGTATCATAAATCCATTCTGGGTTCTGAGGGTTTGGTAATGTATTGGAGTCGTGTCTTCTGAAGGCCATCACTGGTGTTGAGGGCACACTCTGACCCTGTGGAAGAAAAACATAAAGGTTCCTCAGAGCAGTAGTGACCCAAGCATGCTGGCACATGCCTGTAATACCAGCATTCTGGGAGGCTGAGGCAGGGGATTACAAGTTTGAGCCCAGCCTGGGAAATTTAGCAACTTAATAAGACCCTACCTGTCAAAAAAAAAAAAAAAAAAAAAAAAAAAAAAAAAAAAAAAAAAAAAAAAAAAAAAAAAAAAAAAAAAAAAAAAAGGAAAGAAAGAAAAAGAAAGAAAGAAAGAAAGAAAAGGTGAAGGAGAGGCTGAGGGCTGGAGATGTAGCAAAGTTTCAAGGCCTTGGGTTTACTCCCAGTACCAAAAGGAAAAAAGACAAAATGAGCATTTATGTTACCCACTTAACTGCCAGGGTCACTTCCCTGCCCCCCTGCTCAATCTCCCTAGTGCTGTTATCACTCAAGGTCGCTTATAGTCTGGTTGCACATATTTCTGCCTCCTTTCTCTCCATTTCCGCCATGTCTGCCACACCTTTTCTTATGGGTCCACCACCCTAAACCTTCTTCTTCCCTCCCCTTGAGGTCAGAATACTTATATGACTCTATTTAATATGGACCAAACTGGTCTGTTCATCCTCACTGCCCTTCTAACTAATAAAGTTGTGTGCATCCCTCATGACACTACTCACTGCTCACTTTTCTAAGGCTTCTCCCAGGTTGGGCATAAGGGTTTCTACGGGACACATGATAGAATCTGATGATAACCATGGACCATACAGATTTCAAATGATGTTATTCCCCTACATACAAAGAAATGCATCCTCTAACACAATGCACCTTGAGGTCCCTCATATTAAGGAGTAATTATCTAATATTTGTTGAGCTCTTCCTCCTTGTCAAGCACTGTACTAGGTACATTATAAAGACTATTTCACCTAATACCCCTACTATATCTATAATAAGAAACTGAGGCATAGAGAATTTAAATGATTTATTCTGACCATGTATCTTATTCCTGAATACTAATGCAATCAGGGTTTTTTCCTCAAATGCAATGGGGTTTGTTAAAGGGGAATTTGCCTTTCAATTTTGGGTCAGGTTCTGTAGTTTGGGTCTGAAATGTCTCCCAAAGATCCACGTACTGCAGAGTTGGCCCTCAGCATATGCGCTATTTGGAAGGTAGTAGAGAAGTGGGGTCTAGTTGAAGGAAGTGACGTCATCAGGGTATGCTCCTGTAATGATATTGGGACCTCAACTCCTTCTTCTTCCTCTTCCTCTTTTTGCTTATTGGAGACCACGAAGGTAAGAAGCCTTGCTCCACCACACACTCCCGCCATGACATAATACTGCACTGTCACAGGCCTGAAAGTAATGGGTCAACCTGCCACAGACTGAAACCTCTGAAGCTGGAAGCCAAAATAACCCTTTTTGTTCTGTAAATTTTCTCAGGTATTTTGTCACAGCAACAGAGAGATGACTAACCCAACAGGCTGATAAGATAAAATTTCCCAGAGGACAATTAGTTTTGGCAGTGTGGCATTTCAGCTCCCATTCATACTCACACTTTCTTGGCTAGCAGGGGGCTGGAGTGCTGCCCTTTTGGGGCTGGCTGGTATGTCATATAACTGCTGTTTCTCTGGCTCCTAGAAAAATACCAGAAGGAAGATAGTTTAATTTTTTCTTCCCAATAGTTATTATCACCAACTTTCCACACTTTAGTATCATTTTTTCCCCCTAAATGCAAAAATTCCCAAACACTGTCAGTCATGCTGCCCTCCAGAGAAAGTCTCTATGCTGCAGTGGGGGTACATAAAACAAAGGACTTGATGTTTTCTTTTTCCCATAATTATTATTTTTATTACTATGTGTTTGTGATACATAATAGTTACATTTGTCTTTGGGAATTGGTGCACATATATATTACATCTTAATCATTTTTACTTCTCTTTCCCACATTCCCATCCCTTTCCGAAATTCCCATTGGACTTGGTGCTTGAAAAGGTACCATCTCCACTAAAGATGGGAAGAGCCACAGAGAGTTAACTATAGTTGTTCAAGATGAATTAGCACCTTATCTTAAGTTAGCCTTAGATGGAATGAAGGAAGAAGAATGAATGGCACTGGTTTCTCATGTCTTCTTTTTTGTTTGTTTCACTCAGTAGAAATTCTCCTGTGTTTATCACTCATGTGTCCACCCTGGAAATATTTATTGTGTACTAAATACCACTAAGCCAAATGGCACTATGTGCATATAGTAACAAAAACAATAAAGGACGGTTTGGGTGATTCATTTCACAAGTGCGTGCCAAACTGAGGACGTACTAAGAGCCAGATACTGTGCTTAGAAACCTGACTGTTGTTCCCTATGTACATTACTGTAGTGGCTTGAAATACATACAGTATGCAAAACATGATATACACAAATATATACTATGCATATATATTGCACAGCAATCAGAAAACATGCATATTGGGATGTGAGGAATAAGATCCAAATTTCAAAGCAAGAGTAGAGTATGCCAAAATAGATTTGTCAACAAAGAGAAGGAGCTGGGTATTGGAGGATGCTGTGGTTCAGATCTGGAATGTTCCCCCAAAGCCTCATGTATTTAGATGTTGTAGGATGCCAATGGAACCATGTACTGTTAAAAGGAGGGTCCTGGTCATGAGGTGTGGATTACAGGCATGTGGTAGATTAAGGGAATGTAGTAGATTACAGGAGCGTGGTACATTACTGGGCATGGAACCTAGAAGGGGCAGATCACTGGGACTTAACCATGGAAAAAACAGAGTTGATGCTTGACCCGGAAGAGGCAGATCACTGGGACATGACCTGGAAGGGTATATGCAAACTCTGCCATTCTTCCCTCACTCGGCTACCTGTCTGCCATGCTGTGAGTGGCTTTCCTCCACTTTTACCTCCGCCATGTGCTTCTACCATTGCCAGTGCCTATGAATGAAAATGGGAACTAAAATAAGTCTTTTCTCTCCTAAGTTGTGGATTTTGGGTATTCTGTCACAGCAACAAAAAAGTAACTAGGACAGAGGACTTTCTTTGAAGAGCTAGGCTTTGATTCTTTCTTGCACCCTTCTTGGTTGAAGAAGGGGAGGTTTGTTCCCCTTAAGTGAAACATCGAGGGCATCACCCATCAGTGGGATCATCTGATGACTTAAGTCATGTCTCTTGAGTCATGGTACAGGGGCTTTGGATTGGAAAAGGTAAATGTGACAGGCTGATGATCAGGGTGACAGGCTATGCTGCAATGGCTAGCCTGTGGGGCCAGAGCCAGGGTGAGAGAAGCAAAGCTCTCACCTTGAGCACAACACTCAGGAGGTACCAAAAACCTTAGTTACCTAGGCAGTATTTATAAAATTATAATTAGTGCCAGGCCCAGTGACACAGGTCTGTAATCTCAGCACTCTGAAAAGTTGAAGAAAAAAGATTACAAGTTTGAGCCCAGGCTGCACAATTTAATGATTTAGTGAGTTCTTGTCTTGATATCAAAACTGAAAATGGGCTGGTGAGGTAGCTAAATGTGAAGGCCTTGAACTTGACCTCCAGTATCACACATTCAAAAAATTATAATTAAAAAAACAACCAAGTGTCAGAATTTTATTTATTTATTTATTTTTGAGACAAATACTCACTCTGTAGTCCAAGATGATCCTGAACTCACTATGTAGCACAGGCCAGCCTATAACTCACAGCAATGCTCCTGTCTCAGCCTCCTGATTACTGAGATTACATGCATATGTCACCATGCTCAACTTATGTGATGCTGCAGAACAGAACTCAGCACCTTGTGCAACACTTCAATGACTAGGCTACATCTCCAGCGCCAATGTCAGAATTTTAAAGAAAAACTGGACCCAGGAGGCATGATGAGGGTGAGGAGAGTGAGGCCAGTTGTGTAAGTTCATCTTTATTAAAATGTTTATGCCCAAAGCTGGTGCTGGTAGACCGAAGTCTATCCTGGCACAGGGACCATGTGTGTTTCCCAGGGGCTTGGCAAAGGTCACGTGGAGATGAACAAGAACTGGGTGGACATGAATGAGGGTCTCCCAGGAAGATGTACTAGAGATGAGCTTCCTCCCTGAAGCTAAAGAAGAAGGCACTAGCCCGAACAGGCACATTTGCCATTGAGTGGGACTTGCAGGTATTGGTAATCAGCAAGAGAAGAGGGGACAGCCACAGAGGAGCAAGAGCCATGCTGAGCACTTGCACTGCCTCCTCATGCCCTCGCCCCTGTGTGTGTGAGAAGCCCCGCAGGGGCCTGAGAGCACCCAGAGAGACAGGAGGCGGGCCCAGCCTGAGATTAGGAACTGCAGAGACCCCAGCCACTCCTGAGCTCCAACCACTGGGGCCCAGCCCAAGGAAGCAGGACCATGCCTGGGGTGGGGTGGGGTGGGGGGCGGGCACAGGCCCTGGCTTGCAGTACATTTAATAATTTGATTATTGCCTGAACAGGATGTTGAAATTCCTCCATGGAGAGTAGCGAGGCTAAAATGACTTCTTATGGCCTGCGTGACCAGGATCAGAGTCACTTGAAATTCCATTTAAACCAGTGTGCTGTGATCTCAGCCCTGACTACACATCAGAATCATGGGGAAGCTCTAAAAGTCCTAGTGCTGGGGCCTGAGATCCATTATCAGGGTCTCTGGGGGTGTGGGCCCAGGCAGCAGGCTTGTGGATAGCTACCACATGACTCCAGCATGCAATAAAAGTTGAGGGCTATGAAGGGAGTGAAGAGCCAGGCATGGTACACCCCAGTAATCCCAGCACTTCTGGTGTCTGGTGCAGAAGAATTTCAAGTTTGAGCCCAGCCTGGGCAACTTAGTGATTTAACAAGACTGTGTCTCAAAACAAAAGTAAAACAGTGGGGTATGTAGGTCAATGCAAGGACTCTGGGTTCAATACCCTTCACCACACACACACACACACACACACACACACACACACACACACACACACACAAATGAAGCTGTGTTTTGCTTGCATGAAGTATGTCTCACAAAATTCAATGTGCTAGTTACATATAAGTGAGTTTAACAATAAACTCAAAATCTCTCCCCAGAGATAATCAATCTTAGAATATCAATGACAACTAAAGTTTTTGTTTGTTTTGGAGACAGTGACTCATTCTGTAGGCCATGATGGTCTGAACTTACAATGTAACCCAAGACTGGCTTCAGACTTATGACAATACTTCTGCATCAGCCTCTTAATGCTGGGATTGAAGTCATGTGTCATCACACCCAACTAATTTTTATATGGTACTGGGGAATTGAAAGTAGGGTATTATGAGTGCTAGGCAAGTGCTCTAACTGCTGTGCCACATCCCCAGTCCCAATAACAACCAGTGTTAAGGCTGTAGTGAACATCCTTGTGAATGCGTCAAGATTCTGTCTTTTAGGGGCTGGGGATGTGGCACAGTGGTAGTGCATTTGCCTATCATGCCTTAAAGCCCTGGGTTCAATCTCTGAAACTGCCACAGAAAAAAAAGATGTGTTATGGTTTAAAAATGCATGTGTGTATATGCATAAATACATAATGAAATATCTATAACAAATAAAAATAGCTTTTCCCATATCCAGAATTCCAGTTGTCATAATGCCCTCCCAAGCAAACACAAGGAAGGCTGTAAAGTTGGTCTCCAAGAGGTGAGACATTCTTGGAGTTTAGAGTGACCTGAAGCCCCTGTAGATGTCCCTTAGGAAGCTGGAATACCATGTCCACATGCTGCCCAGACCGCAGATTCTATGGCACAGAGGCTGACCAAGGCTCACCTTAAAGGAACAGGAAACCCGGCTCGGGAGAGGCACGTCATACACTTGGGAAGGCAGTACTGGCAGTGAGCCTCTTGAAGGTTTTGGAAGCATACTGGGGGCCTAAGAGAGAAGAAGGGATCCAAGGGGGGAAAAGTGTTACACTGATTATCACGGTCATGGGCAAAGTTCTCTCCCCAACAGCAATGACAGCTTGGCTGACACTGCTGTTGGCCCAGTACCACCTAGGAGTAGGACGCTGGTGAGGAGGGACAGGCAGAGTGAAGCCTTCCTCACAGGTGACCACAGCCGGGTGCATCAGCCTCTCCTGGGGAGCAGGTTCCAACGCAGATCGTGGACCCACACCCAGGGAACCTCTTGAGTACATGAAGAGGCCCTGGGATCTGCTGTGGAATGAACTTGTCCCGTGTTCGGAGTTCTCCAGGGACCAGGAAACACGGCCTCTCACCCTGGGTTTTCATATGCTCGCCTAGTGAGTCTGAGGCTGTAACCACTCACCACAAAGGCGGAGATGCTTTTCACATGGACTTGGGGCACTAAAGGGGTGCCGGGAAATGTGGCCTGACTAAGGATGTGCCGCTTGGGATAAGAGCTGATAGGAGAGTAAGAGCTGTGCTGGAGGAGAG
Organism: Ctenodactylus gundi; assembly: GCA_004027205.1. Classification (NCBI taxonomy): domain Eukaryota; kingdom Metazoa; phylum Chordata; class Mammalia; order Rodentia; family Ctenodactylidae; genus Ctenodactylus; species Ctenodactylus gundi. Next base: position 80,959 of record PVKB01005900.1, read on the forward strand.
AGGCAGCAGGGACCTTGACTGTTTGACTGGTTGAAAGTGACTGAGGGACAGAGAGAGAAGGCGGGGGTGG